>CANYBF011144602.1:0-10717 GCA_948192965.1 Dalechampia spathulata
CCTAGAATGGCCGAAGTTGGCCCAGAATGGCCTAGAAAGCCCTAAATCAACTTGGATTGGCCAGAAGTCAACCCAAACTGACTCAGAAGCATTCCTAAATCGATCTGGATCAAGCCGGTCCAAAATGAGGGTGCGACAATACTGTAAGTATTGATTATTGTTGTAAAGGTTTGAGTATGAACCTTGAAAACACTAAGGATTGAATTCTTGTTAAAGAATTCATTTATTGTAATTGTTGGTTGATTTTAGTGGAACCCTAAGTTGAGACTTAGAAGAAATAGACATAGGTAAAGAGTTATGTCGAACCATTATAACGTGTACCTTGCAGCAGTGCCATACTTCTGCAAACTTTCATATTGTATGAAAAAGGAGGCTTCCATGATACAATCAATATAACTATAGAGGAATTTAGAGCATTGTTCTTACTTATGCTTGCTCACAATCAAAATTTAAGATTAGTAGGAAGGATTTATATTTGTTCCTTAGAAATTGTTAGTAGACATTTTGATGAAGTGTTGAAAGCAATACTTGGATTGAGGAAAGAATATATAAAGTTACCAAATCCAATGATAAAACCTTTAAAACATGAAAAATAGAGGTACTTTAAAGTGAGCAATTGAAAATGTTTGCACTAGAAAAAGATGATTTCTAGTTTTTGTACCTTTTTACATTTTAACAATTATAAATAAATCACATAAATAACAGAATTATCTTGGAGCATTAAATGGAACACATATACCACTTACAATTCCATTATGAGACCAAGGTAGATACTGAAACAGAAAGCAACAAATCACTACCAATGTCTTAGGGGTGTGTGATTGAAACATCAAATTTGTTTCTGTATTACTAGGATAGGAAGGTTCATATTCAGATTATAAAGTGTTGTAAGGAGCAATGCAATGTTACAATTAGTAAAGTTAATATAGTTGCTCCTTTGAAAACTTAAGATAAGCATTATGCAATTGTTAGTGTTATGCATAATAGAGGTGGTTTTGGATGGAATTAGGATCGTAACATGGTGTAAATAGAGAGCGAAGATGTATAGGCAAATTATGTCAAGGTATTGAAGTACACATGTTTAATTTTATTTTTTTAACATTTTATTAATTAAATCTTTTTAATGTTTATTATATATGAAATTTTTGCAGGCTCATCCGAAAGTTAGTCATTATTGAGGAAAGATTATTGAAAATTGAGAACATTTGGTAACTATTTATGGTCATGATCGAGCCACAAGTGAAAGATTTGAAATCGCTGTTGAAGCTACAAATAACATGAGAACTAATACGCAAATAATGATGGATGAAACAAGTGTTGGAATGTCTGGATCGAATGAAGGTCAACAATAAAAAAATAAATGAAGTTGCTCCTCTAATGTACTAGCTACCGCTATTAAACAGATGGTAGATACTATTGCTAAAACATATGATGAAGATAATAAACAAGTGAGTGTTAAGACCTATATGTTGAACTTTCAGAAATTTAAAGTCTTGAAGAATCTGAACTTTTACAAGTTTATGATGTGTTTACAAGTGATAAAAAAATTTTTGAATCTTTTATGGCTCTCTCCTCATATTAGGAAAATTTGGCTCATGATATAGATTTAAAAATAATTTTTATTATATGTAGATTTTATTAAGGTATGTAAGACTAAATAGGTGTTAGACATACCTTGAATTATATATTTTTTGTTATGTAATGAAAGAAGGTCATATTATAAGTTCTTAGAATATTTACAAGTGTTAGAAAGAATTTTTTAGAAAAATGTTTACGTTATAATTTGATGAATACATAAGATTCTTGTTTAAAAAATTAAATTTTAAATTTTTATTATTTATTAAAAATAAATGTTTTTAATAATTTTTATAAACATTTCAAAAATTAAAAATTATTTATACTCAAAATTACAATTCAAAACTATTATTCAATAAAGCAATCAAACAAAATTGTAATTCCAATATATTTAAATTCTAATTCAATTATAATTTCAAGAGAAATTGTTCTTTTCCCTGTTTTCATTAGTTTTTCTTCCTCTTTTCATTCAAACCAAACTTAGTTGCCCATAAAAAAAAAAAAATCCCCGGACTTGAAACAGAACCGTTATATCGATACTACGAATCCCAAAATTTAGCTTGTTTTATAAACGAAAACCCGTAGTATGTATTAAAATTAGTACAGCCAGGATCAGTCATTCGAATCAGTGAAGCTCAAAAGAAGAATAAACATTAGAGAAGAATGAATGAGCATCGACGGAAAAAGCTTTCGACATCAATCGTAACCAAGTAATCCTCCCGAAAAGGGTACGTCGGTATCCGGCAGCCATGTATCTCCCATTGTGAGATTATACACTGTGAAATTAGCAGCCTGCGAGACATTCAACAGATTATAACCGGGCCATTGTACTCTCATGCTAGTATTTGCGCCCGGTCCGTAATTCTCAAACTCTCCATAGTATAGTGTGTCTAATCCAACGGTCCCATTCCATTCTAGCCATCCCACAGGTGAAATCAGATCGCCTATGTAAGATTGCATAATTACAGTTCTCGAGTATGTCTTCCAAGGCCTACCCAGAAAATTGAAGGTGGAGTTCAAATCAATTGCCAAGTCAGGTGCAGCTTCTATGGTGCAGTTGTGGATGGAAATGCCTGTATTTTGATTGGGATCAGTTCGTCCCTGGGCTGTGAAGGCATTCTTCTGATTAGGCAACGGCTTACGAGCATACAAATTGCAGCTTTGAAACACAGCAGCAGAGTTGCCAAAAATGAAATCTACAGTTCCATATATGTCACATTCTCTGTAGAATTGCCTCAAAGAGTGTACATATAGAGTATCCTGGTAACCCTCGAAACTGCAACGATAAAATGTAGAGAGATCAGCATTATTCCGGACAGCCACCGCTTGGTGCTTTTCCGGACCGGCTGTATTCCTGAATGTAACGTCCACAGCGACAAATCGCTCCCCAGAGACAGCTGCCACAAAATAGATAGTATAGAATGAGATTTGCATCTTTATTTAAATTTGGTTAAAGTCAAAGCAATATCAAGTAATAATTTAACTCAATTTTGTAACAGAAATGGTTGACTTACTAAATGTGGAAGAATTAAAAGTTGTCCAGCCATCAACCACACTGTGGTTTCCTGTGATGACAGTTCGATTGATCCCATCACCTATGAGCAATATGTTCTTCTTGTATTTGGGAACAATAACATACTCTTTGTAGTATCCTTCTCTAGCATAGATTACAAAATAGCCATCTTCAGGCTTTGAATTATTGGGAGCAATTGCTATGGCATTTCCAATGGATGTGAAGTTATCTGTGCCATAAAGGCTCACTATCACAGTATCGTTTACTAAAATTCCGTTTGCCTCTAAATCAGCGAGATTACGTCCACATCTAGAACCCTGAGATGCATGGCAAGAATTTTTACGTAACACCTGCATGCAATCAAGTTTCCTTTCATCAATGTCTTTTTCAGTAAACAAGTAACGTTTCTTCAAACATATTCGGTCACTCGCAGATGAAAAGCAATGACAACAAAACGAAAAAAAGATGCACCTCTGTGAATGTATAAGAATGGATCAAGAAGTTGCATCAAAGGAGATGAATATATTTTTAATTGAAAAGTACCAAAAATCAATACCTTTGAAGCATAAAACTATCGAAACCTTATAATAAAGGTAAAATTAAATAACTAATATAAAAATAAAATTTAGTTTAATTATCTAATATTGCTAATGCATTATCACATCTTTTAAAAATGCTCAAATCATAAGAGCTTAACTATCCCTGACTACAACATTTCATGATTTTTTTGATATATTGATAAGAACTTATTTATTTTTCATTAGATTAATTTGAAAATATTTGCCTTTGTTTTTATACATTCTAATAGGGAAGTCTATTTATTTAGTCCAATCAAGCAATCGTATTTATTAGCATAAATTCGTACCATTCTTTGCAAGTTGCCATGTTGTATATGATTCATTATTTGTTTTTTACCCAAAAAAACCAGTAACAATTTATTATTGTTTTTCTTTCTATTTCTTGTTAAACGGAGACAGCTCTGTTATCAACAAGCAGTGTTGGGCAATCCAAGGTCAGCTTCTCAACCCTCTACGCGGAAACTGCATGTGATGTGACAATTGGCTGACGGTGCTTGTTTTTTGCATTTTATTATATTTTATCTTTGTATTTTCTTGTCTTCCGAAAACATTATGATTGCAATCTCAGATCTGTGGATATCAACTTGCAGAGTGTGAAAACGTGGGTATGTGCTTTATTTATTTGTTATTTATTCCATATAGCCGCCATTAAATGAAAGGGTGCAAATGCATTATTTATTTCAAGTATTGAACTGCCCATGATTTACATTTGTTTTACGTTAAAATATCTGCATTCCTTGTATGGGACGACTAAATTCCAACTGCTTTTCATACTTGGAGATGCTCGTACTTAAACTAAAATAATTCACAAAATTTCCAGAAAAAAATCATAAAAAACCTATGGTTTTAGTGTTAAACCTAATTAAACTAACTCTTCATTGTCAGAGAAAATATTCACAAAATTACCTATTTAAGAAAACTAATTTTCATTTTCATCTAATATCAGAATAAATCTTTTTATAGATTAAAATATAAATTTTTTAATTTATTTGTTATGTGTTTCACTACCGAATATTATTAAGTAAATTCTAAAACTCTTATTGCTGTATTTTTAAAATATCTTTTATTTCTAATAGTTTTAATTTCTGTTTATAAGATGCAGATGGGATGGTTTGATTTGGCTGTTTTATTTGATGGATAGTTGATAATGGATACCTAATTATGTTAGTTCACAGCTACTAACTAATTTATATTATTACTTAGATGAATTTTCTTAAGGTGCAGTTGTTATTATATAAAATGGTCAATATGGATAAGAAAATGATATTTAAAATTAATTCTATTTTATATATGTTAATACAGATAATAACTATGAAAATGAAATAATAATAATAATAATAATAATAGAAGCAATTTTTATCTATACATATGACATTTAAAATTATTTAAATGATTCAATTAATTATTGTATTTGGGTTATTCTCATAATTGTTTATTATATTTATATTAAATTATCCATTTCATTTCCTGTTTTGAAATTGATAATTTAGTCTTGCAGGTTCCAAGTGTCTTTTAAATATGTATACAAAAAATAACAAAATGATTAATAAATATCATTAATATTAAATTAAGATAGGTTAGTACTAAAACTATGAAAAATAATTAGAAAAATAAAATTAAACATGAGATTAAATTTAAAACTAATAAGTAATAATCTCTTAATTTTCTTAAATGAAACTTTGCATTAGATATTTTTATTTTTTAAAAATGATATTTAGTTTAAAACTAAAATATGCAAGTTATATTTACTCTACATCTTAATTACGTGTCAAACCCTTGAAAAGTAATGGTTGAATGGAAAAGTAGTCAACAGATTATTTATGAACATCTGTGGATTTATTTATTATTTATGTCCATGCATTGAGCTGCTAAAAGCATTTGAATATTGTCATGGGACTAACCAGGAAGACATACCCAACCTAAACCCATGAAGCACTTGATTAGTGCTTCTAGTCTAAGCATTAAGCACTCATAACTGAGATTTTATAGGGTCTATTTTGACATGCCCCTATTATAATAAAAAGATTATATAAATTTAATTTATTATATAAAATTATAAATTTATTACTAATATAATAATATTTATATATTAAATTTTATTAAATATTATATATATGTTAATTATTATTTATATATCAATAATTAATGAAATTTAATATACATCTAATATTTAATAATTTGTTTTGGCAGATAAAACACTTTCAATAGTCATAATACAAATGGTTAGGTAATCTTCTTCATACTTGTGAAAAACATAATATATTTATAAATGACGTGAGTAATTCGTTGCAAGTAAATGTGTAATGTAGATATATTATGGATAAAAATTATTGGCTGTAAAATAAATTAATTACCTTAATCAGAGTTTCAAGCGGTTCACGAGCATGAGTCTTTGTTAGAACTCCATTTCCGTGGGAACCTTTCAATCGCCGCTTATTTTTCTTAAGATTCCTGTCGAGGGCATTAGTAACCAGCGCAAGAGAGACACTGTACAACTGCGTAACATTCGATAGAGGAGCTTGCAATACACTCACAATGCTGCTTTTGGAATCGACCAAACCATCATAACAAGTTTGCTGATTGGTAACGATTCCACTCAGTAAACTCGTCACTTTGTCAACCAGCTCGTCATTCATCGTCTCCGCCGGTATCAGCTCGGTGGAAATCGTGTCCAAGTAGTCCACGTTCAGCTGTGTAAGCTCATGACAATCTTCTAAAGCTCCAATCTCTTCGCTGCTTATTTTGGAGCGTGTCCTGTCGTGGATTAAGTAATATTTAATGGCTTTGGATAGTCTTTGCGCCTGTTTTATGCATTGTTTTACTGACAATTTTCCATAGTCGTAAGGCGTGGATGGTGAAAAACGATACGTTGATAAAATAGAGCGACAGAGCTTTGGGTAGAGGGAAGATTGGCAAGCAACAGAAGGTGGCTGCGATTGAGATTCGGTGGAGATTACTAGCAAAGATGTAAAGAGAAATGCAAGAGCGAGGAAGAGAGAAGGGTTTGGCATTTTGAGTTGGTATTCTGATTTTGTTTAGGGACCGCACTGCTATGTATATGCTCTTAACCAAACATATATAGACCGAGTGCAAAAAGATTTTGGAGTAGAAATAGAGTAAGTAAGAAGGCAGTAAATTAGCTAAACACAACAGGACTTGCATTTATAGCTATTTTAATCGATTTAGATATAATCAATTTTGTTTGAAAATTAAAAAATAATACTTGTTCATATAAAAAATAAATATAAAACCTAAGAAAAATGAACATTTAGAATAAATTATAAAAATTTGTTTCAAATTTGCAAATATAATTGTAGCACATTTGAACTCATTTATTAAATAATTATATTTTAAATATTAACATATATTCATGATTGAAATATTAGACTAATTTTAGCTCAAAAAATATCTTTTATTTCGAGCGGGAAAACGCGTGCAATTATTAGCATGGGAACAGGGATGGGCTGTCGGTTAGGGACCAAACGAAGTTTGTCAACGATCACGTACCTCAAAGAACGACTGCTGTATTTGGGGCAGTCACGATCTTTTTTCTTGTTTTAGAAAAAAATGGAAATTAGGATAAACAATTAATAGATGTATTCATAAATTATTTGAACCTTAATTTATTAATTTTTTTTATTTTATTTGATATTAATGAATAAGTAAAATTCAAGTTAATTTATTAATTTAAATAATAATATATTAATTTCATATATGATTTATATATTTAATAGTTGTATAAATATAAAATATCTATTTAGATTTATCATTAATATAAAATTGTAAATTTTTATAACATATTTTAATTTTATTAATCAATTTTTTATTTTTTAAAATGAAAAAGTAAAATATCTATTTTCTAGTTAGATTTAATTAAACTCATGATTTATGAAAACTTAATAGATTTAATGTATATTTATTTTGATAATAAACAAATCAAACTTAAACTAATTAAATATTTAATTTAACTTAAATTCATTACATAATTTTTCTATCAAAATTAAATTAATTTTATATTAATTTATTTAATATTTTTATTAATTAAATGATAATTAATAATTAAATTATTAATTAATTTAATAAACCTAAATTAAATTATTTTTATTAAAATTAAATTAATTTAAATTAATTTAGTAATTAAAATTATTAATCTTATATTAATTTATTTAATATTTTTATTTATTAAATGATGTTTAATAAATTAAGCTACTAATTAAAATAATAGGGTTGAATTAATTTTAGCTCAACTCAAACCTAAAAGGCTCATATGGGAGTTTTGAAGTTTTATGTTATGTTGTGATTGATGAATGTAATATGAGTTGTTTGTGTTTTTGCTTGATTATGATTGTCATATTGGTATTGTTTGTGCTTTGCATAGTTATGCTTTTTTTCAAAATTCAAACAAATGTAATCTTGAGTATTGTTTTCAAAAATACCTTCATATATAGATTGATGTGCATGAAGACATATATTTGAATTTTAAATTGGTATCATATGTTTCACATATTTCAATGAATTGAGTTTTTTTTGATATAGCCAAAAGGGAAAAACATGATGAAATGACATTTTTATGTTTTTTGAAATTTTGATTTTGATATTATGATTGACATTTTCATGTGAGAAAATGTATATTTGTTAAGTATGGTGAAATGAATTTTTGATGCATTTTGAAATTTTGATTTGATGGTATTGTTGATATTTTTATGTGAGAAAATATGTTTTTAATGAGAATATATATTTGTTGATATTGTCAGTTATATTTAATCAAAACTAAGTTCATTGATTACTCTTCTTGCATTGTGGGCAATACAGGATTAAAAGTGAGTATGAAATTGCAAGGTTGTAATTTGTCAAAAGGAAGTATTTTTGGTTAAAAACTATTTGAGATTTGTTAATATCAAAATGGATGAAATTTTTGGACCTTATGATCCTTAATCTTAGTTTTGAAGTTAATAAACTCTACTTATATTATTAATAAAGTATTTTTAAATATTAAATTTGATTCCTAATATAATTATGGTGTCTGAGATTTTTCATGGCTTAAAAGGCCAAAATGTGTTTTTTTGGATTAGGCAAAATGTAATGGTACAAGCGTATCACTAGAATGTGTAGGCGTATGGCTACTTACTAGCCAACTGGTTTAGACTATGGTACAAGCGTACTACTTATGCATCTGATCACATATGACCTATAGACATCTTTTTCTACATTATTTTTAAATATTATAAAATGGTTCTTTTTACATTAAATGCACTCTCAACAGTCATTTAAGCTAGAAAAATCTTATATTGATATGAATTAAACTTGTTGAACGTAAGAATAAAATCTTTGATCATCAATTACTTCATTTACTCTTTAAGCTCATTAATGTTTGAATTTGTATGTTTATTGTATTCTTGATATTGTCAATCTCTTGTAGAGGGTATTTAGATTTTCAATCCTTCTTTTTCTCTTGGATTATACTTTGAGAGACATGAAGGGATTAAGATTAAGTGAAGGTTATATATGACCCTTAGAAAAATACTTTGTAAGGTTTTTAGTATGAGTTTTGAAAAAATATTTGAGTTACTAGAATTATGATTCTATGATTGTAATCTTTATTGAGTTGATTAATGAAAACTCAAATGAGTTGTTTGAGTAAATGAATATAGATATTTATTAATTGAACCATTATAATTCTTGTATTCTTCCTTTTTGACTACTTCTAATTTATTGATTTTTATTTTAATTGTATTATTGCAATTTTATTTAAAGATTTCAATAAATATATTATATATAGTGGAAATCATAATTTTCATATTTTTATGAAGTAGTATTTTAATATATTGTCATGCATCTTTTTCTCAACTAGAAATTGTATTTACTTAAACTTTTTTTCTTCCATTTTATATTTATATTGCTTTTACATGAATATTATTTAGTTATAGCCTAATGTTTATAAATATGTTTAAATTTGTTTTCAATATTGTTAGACCTATGCTTTTGATGCTTGTGTTTTATTAAATCAATTTAAGTTAAAAATGTTGATTTTGTATGTGGTACTGGCGTACGAGTTTTTGTACGGGCATACTAGTACTATATTCTGTATGGTACGGGCATATGGTTGATTGTACTAAACCTGTTTGCAATTTTAGTATGCAGTACGGGTGTACTGGTTCTGGTATGACTATACCACATTTTGTGTTATGTTTGAAATGTTGTCGAAATAATGATACATGCATACCAATGAAGTGGTACGGGCGTGCAAAGCTTTTGATGAAATTTATGAATTGTGGTTTGTATAGCGGTACAGGTATACTGGTACTAGTACGGTCGTACCAGATTCTGTGTTTTGTTTGTAGAACTTGCTGAGAGTTCGGTACAGGCATACCAAGTCTATGGTACGAGCGTACCAACCATTCGATCAAAATTTGAATTGTGTTTTAAGTAGCGGTACGGGCATACGGGTTGTGGTACGGTCATACATGCATTCCTAGAAAGTTTTTAAAAGCTTTCTAACGAATCTATTTGTAAGATAGATTACATTATTACATCTCTAACGTCTCTATTCTTCCTTTATGTTCTTCTACATTGTTTAGTTAGTATGTTCAAGTAAGTTTCTTGGATGCAAACTTAATCTTGATTACATTTGTAATTCAAACTCTCGTTATACTTTATCTTTCACAACCTAAGCATTTGTTATTGTAATCTTGGGTTGGTATGTGATTAATACTAGGATATTAACTTTGTAATTGAGAGTTGATTATTATGAGTATTGATATTAATTGTAAAGGTTTGAGTGTAAGCCTTGAAAACATCAGGATTTTGGATTCTGGTTGAGGAATCCATTGTTGTATTGTGATTGGTTTAGTAGAACCCTAAGTTAAGACTTAAGAGAAGTGGATATCAGCAAAGAGTTGTGTTAAACCATTATTGTCGCACCCTAATTTTGGACCGTCTTGACTCGGATCGAATCCGGGATGATTCAGGACCATTTCGGGTTGGTCTTGGGCCACTCCGGGTTGATTCGGATCATTCTGGGCCATTCTGGGCCAATTCTGGCCCATTTTGG
>CANYBF011144862.1:0-10394 GCA_948192965.1 Dalechampia spathulata
TCGGATGGGGAAAGCCGAAGAAGGTGGAGATAACTTCGATCGATAGGACTGGAGCTATTGCTTTGAGTGATAGCAGAGATGGAAATGGAGGAATTGAGATTGGATTGGCCTTGCCCATGCCTGAAATGGATGCTGTTTCTCACATGTTTTTCCATGGTCTGAAACACCTTTAATTTTTCCATGCCTTGCTCAAGTCATTTATTTTATTAAATAAAATTTTTTAAGCTATTATTTTCCTGTTCTTCAATTTTGTAATGTTCTTTAATGTATAATTAACAAATTAAACTCATATCTAATAAAATTAATATATTATTCCAATTAATTAAAGATAACCTCTATTTTTATATATTATTCCAATTTTTAAAATCATTTTAAAAATTCAATATACCAAATTATTAAATTTATCAAATAAATTGTAGATTTAACACTTCAAAATTTCAATACATATTATATTTAATTTTTAATTTTTAATTTTACTAAGCACAACCTTATTATATAATTTTATCTTATTTTGAAAATTATTTCAATTTAATATATAATTTTTTAGATTCATATAACATTAAATCTATCTTGAAATGATACATCATTTATCATATGTATAATATGTTTAAATAATAAGTATTCGTTCTTGTAAAATTTCATATGAATTAAAAATGGAGAAATTTAGGATAAAATTTATAGAAGTTTTAATTGATCAAATTCACTAATTATTGTAATAAATATTATTTAGGAAATACAAATACAAAATACATTATATATGTTCTATATATTCTTTTATTTTAAAATATTTACATAAACATTTGAAGTGAATATCATTTCATATACAGATTTATTTTTTATTTATGTTAGAAATTATACAAATCATTATGATATTTAAATTCACTCATAATATAATATCAATTATCGACCGTCTATTATGTTAGAGATTTAAGGTTTTTTCTTTTACATTAAGCAAACCTAAATTAAAATTGTACAAAAGTTAAATTGTTCTAATTTTATAAATTATAATGAAATAAATTATCCTTCTTTTACTAAATTTAAATCTTGCAATAAGTGCAAATTATTTTACAATTTTAATTAAAAATTATTTAATTATTCCACAACATTTAATAACAATTTCATACTACTCCAATTTATAAATTAAAACAAGTTATGAAAGAATATCATTTTAATAAAATTAAAATAATAATAAATTATAGAATTATTTTTAGAATAATTTTGTTTTATGTTCTTTAAAAAATTGAAATTTTATAAGAGTATAATTATTCTAGTTTTAAAATTATATAATTTCTTTTGATCTAATTTACAAATTAACATAAATTTTAACATAAATTTAAACAAAGTAAAAATATTTTGTAATTTGGATAAAATTATCTCCAAGATTTTGATTTTTAAATTTTATAAATTTTAGCATAAATTTATTTTATTTTATTTTATTTTATTTTTCCTATAAATAATTAATTGTTACGTAAATATGTCATATGATAAATATACATTATTCTAAAATTAAAAAGATTTTAAGTAATACCTAATTAAAAGAAATTTGAAAATTGGATGGAAAAAAAATATTAATACTTTTGTAATTTATAAAAAATTATTATTTTATTAAATTTAATATAAATTTATGTAATTTGTTAATATAAATTATAATAATAAAGAATAAAATATTTATTAAATTAAAGATGATAATGAACAAAGCCAAGGAAGATATATCGATTAATGGCATTAAATATAACAAGATTATGTAATTAAAATAGTGTAATCGAGACTGTGGAGTTTATATGATATTTGGAATAAATATATAATTTTGTTTTGTAAAAAAAGTTTTTATAATGAGATTTTCATCCTGTTTTTATCCCAACGTAACATGCTCTTTCTGCAGGATGAGTGATCGATTTAGGGTAAATAAAAATTTTTTTTCCCCATTTAGTGAAAAATTTTAAAATTCTAATTTTGGGTAGTTTGAAAGGTTAAAGAAAGATAAATTTTTAGTATTTATAGATTTGGTCCAGAATTATAATATCTTGATAAATAAGTATGAAATTGAATTAGAAGTTCAATTTGAAAATTATTAATCAATTGATTAATGGGTGGAAACATTGAAAGTTCAAAATCAAATAATCCTTCAAAATCAGGACCGACTAGTTTTGGAAATGTCCAAAACGAAGTAAATCAACTCCTAGAAAGATTTCATGGAGTCGAAATAAATTCACAAGAAGAAAAGAAAACATTTAGTAGAAGAAATAGGAAAATTGGTGAATGAAAGACTGGATGCTATTGATAAAGAAAAGTCTTTGAAAAAATCAGTAGGATCCATAACAAAAAAAGACATAGAAAAATTAAGATAAGAAAAAATGGTCCAATATATAAAAGTTCATAAGGTTAAAATGACTAATTTAGATAATTCCAATTTAGCTTAAGATCTTAGGAAGTTATTAGGACTGGTATAAGAAGTTGCTATTCATATAGATGATAGAACATTTAATGAGCTAATATCTACAAAAAAGCAATTTACTGGCCTAATTATTCTCATACGACAAAACAAGAATTTATTCCTAAAAATAATTCGTTGAGATCGGTGATCAGTTCTGCAGCTTTTTTAAATTTAAACTGTGAAAGACACTCTTTAAAAAAGATTAATGAATGGATAACTATGATCAGATTTACTACTAAATCTGGTGAATATACCCCTCAAGGTGCTTACGAATTATGCATAGCAACTATGGTAGGAAACGTGCAAAAATATTGAAACTCTTTAATAACTCATATTCCAATAAAGGATGAGATTGCTAGAGAGACAATAATAGATGTAGTACTAGCCGTAATTGTAAATGCCTTGAAGAGATAATTTTATGGTTTCTCTCTATCAACAGAGTCACTAGAAAAGGAAAAATCTTTAATGGCTCTAATGAAACTACAAATCTATGACATGTTATTTTGATAATTTTGCATGCGAATTTCAAAAGTATTATTGTAATCTAGATTTTGCAGAACAAAATTACATATCAGTAATGTTTTTTGCTAAGCTACAAGAACCTTGGCTAGAATAACAAAAATGGCTTTTCAACTTCTCCTAAATGAAAATAAAGTAGTTGATGGTTTAGGAGGAAGGATACAAGCGATGGAGTATGCAATGAGGAAGACGTGTACTGAACTCCAAGTGAGGCAAGATGCTAAGCATCTTCCTTACTTAAATAAGAGTTATTGTTCTAAGATAGATTATGTACCTGGAAGATATGGATGTCCTTCAGTTTCAGAAAAATCTGAGAAAAGATATTCTTTAAAGAAAGGTTTAAAGAATATATAAAAAGAAGGATATCTAAAGCTGATAGAGAGGAAAAAAGAAAATCTAAAAAACCTTCCAGGTTTATTAGAAATAGAGCAAACCTGAAGGATAAAGATAGGATATAAGCATTTAAAAGAAAACATGGTAGAGAACTTAAATGTCCTAAAGGAAAACCTCTGAGTAACTATAATTGTTGTTGAATTTGTAGATCAAAAACCCACAAGGTAGATACCTGTCCTCAAAAGAAAAATAGAAGAGAAAATCTATGATAAATATTCTTTGAGGAAGAAAATTTGATCTATGAACCTATAGATGAATTAACTGAAATAGATTCAGAAATAGATTCTATTTATGAAGTAATATCTGAATATGAATCTGATATTGAAGGATCTGATTTATGGACAACTGAAATATTCATGATAACAACTGAAGAAGTGCCCATAGATGAAAAGTTAATCCCTTTGGATCATGCTCTGGTATATGAAGAATCATTTCAGTACGAAAATCCATTCAAAAGTTGTTTAAAATGGAAGTTACCCAAGGTAGATATAAATATAATCTATAGCAAGTCTAGATTCAATTTTAGATCAGTAGTTGATATCTCCCAAGCTGAGTCAACAGCTCAGGTTTCTAGCATAGAGTTAGAAACGTTACTTGTGTCCTTAATTAACCGAACAAAGATAAATGAAATGGTTAATAAGGTAAAAGGTGAATATAATTATATTCATATAAGACTAGTTCAAGTAGGTTTAATACCTTTATTTAACCTACTAGCAGATAGTCCTGTGATAGTAACTGTATTAGATAAAAGATGGAAACAATTTAAAGATCAGCTGATATCAGGTGTTCAGACTAATTTAACCAATGGCCCAGTCTAGTTTCAAAGCTATCCAAACTACTTGATGGCTTTAAGTTATGATAGGAAATATAAGTTATGTTGTATGAGTTATGCTGAAAACAATGATGAGATGATATAGGTTCACTAAGGAGGGCTTGTAACCTTAGTATAGTCCGTTAGCGGACATGCATGGAGATATACATATTAGTTGCAGGTAACGCCTGCTTATGTTATGATAAAGAGGTTTGACTTAAGCCATCTATTTATTTATATTGTTGCTTAATTAGGATTATAGCACCACTGAGTTATACACTCAGCGTTCATCATTTGATGGACGCAGGTTGGCAGCTGAATAAAGAAGACGGATCCCAAGGCAGCCATTCAGCAAGGATCTACTGAAGGCAGGGACTTAGATTAGTTCTAATTGTATTTATTTATTTATTTTCTTAGAAGGTAGTAAATGTAATAAGTGTGTGTCATGGATGTTATTTTATTTATTCCACACGTTTATCATTTATTATTAATACCTCATGCATGATAATCAAGAGGAAGGTTCATCCTTTGTAGTGTAGTTAATGATTTTCATCTAGAGAGTCATTAGCTATTCTACGGGAGCATGACACACCTGGTCGGGTGTGACACATAAAATGAATAGAATGAATTCTCAGGCTAAATATTTAATGTATCACACTAGGATTATTTTTAGATTAATAAACTCAACAAATTCTGGAGTGAAAAACATTTCTAAAATAACTGCATTGTTTGAAGAAGGTTGAGAAATCTACAAGAAGTTAAATAAGAAAGAAATTAATCCTATAGAACTTAATTGGCCCAAAATATGGGTATTATCAGAACCAGTTGAATCTTTAAAAGCTATAGGCTCTTCTCAAATCACACAAAGAGGAAAAGATATAATTCTTAACTTAGAAGAACTTATGAGAGATTTTAGAATTTCTAATCCTCATTTAAGAAGATCGTTGACATCTAGACGTTTACCTAGGACTTTTGTTGAAGGATTACCTCCTCGAAGATCAATTGATCATTCTAAGTAAGCCAAGTCTGAAACATCTTTTGTAGATGAAGAACCTTTAGTAAGCCGACCTAGAAGACAAGTTCAAAATGACTCTTTTAAAGTATCTGAAGAAGGCCAAACATTTAGATAGATAATACGCTATAAAGATATTAGTCTACCTATCTTTCCAGACGAAGACGAGAGTCAGGAAAGCATCATGATATTTAATCATTCAATTTGTATTCCTGAGGTTGTTAAGTAATTAGAAATAATTTCTAAACAACGTACCATTCCATTTAAGGAACTATGGAACATGGTTTCATCAAGTCCCTTGGCATCTCATAAATTGTATAACCTTGAAAAGATAAGTTATAGCTCATATATAGAATTATCTTTTCACTTTGATGGTCAGTATAATTATAACCTCAATGCATTATTAGATACTGGTGCAACTATCAGTAGTACTAGGCCTAATGCATTACCTAATGAAAGGTGGAAACCTTTATCGAAACCCACACTGTTAAGAATGATAGGTGGAGAAATTAATATGGTTACCCAATATGCTACAAATATTCCTATCATTATTGAAGGAAAAACTTTTATCATTAGAAAACTTTTAGCATTTATAGATCTAGAAGTTGATATTATTTTAGGCAATTCCTTCTTAAGAGGTCAATCTGAAAATTATCCTTTTGTCCAAGATATCGATCATATATTCCTGGCAGGTCATAAAATTTTAATGTTGCAAACCCTTAAATGATCTTTGTGGGTCCTCTCCTTGTGAATAAGCATTTAGAGTGCAAGCCCAACATGGTGAGCATTGGATAGAAGAGTTATTTAACTTAGAAAACTTAGATGAAGAATCTAAGGAAACTAATTTAGATGATACCAAATGGTATGAAACTTTATGTCAAGTACAAAGTGTGCAACCACTTGAAGCTAAATGAAAGAAATTCCTTATTAAGCTTGATAATAATTTTAGTGAAGATCCAATTAAATTATGGATTCTAAATGGAATAAGAGCCAAATTAGAATTGAAAAATTCTGAAACTATCAACAGAGCTAAAAATATTACCTACACAAAAGAGATTATAGAGGAATTTGAGAAACAATTCATGAATTACTGGAAAAAGGTTTAATTAGAAATAATCTTAGCCAACATTCTAGCCCATCCTTTATGGTCATAAATCATGCAGAAAAGGTTAGAGGGAAAGCACATATGGTTATAGATTATAGACAAGTAAACCAAGCAACTAAAGATGACGGTTACAAAATTCCTACAACTGGAGATATAATGTATAAGATAAGTCTTAAAGAACCCTCTGTATTTTCAAAATTTAATTTAAAGAATGGTTACTAGAAGATTAAGATGGAAGAAGAATTTATTCCTATCACAGTGTTTAATGCTCCACAGGGAATGTATGAATGGTTGGTAATGCCATTCGGTTTAAAAGAATGTCCCAGGTATTTTTTAACGTAAAATGGATAATGCATTTAAAGCATTAAAAAGATTTTATGTGGCTTATATAGACGATGTGTTAGTCTTCAGTCGAAATGAAGAAGAACATATGAGTCATTTGGAATAAGTGACTGAGGTATTCAAACAAGAAGGAATGATTCTATCTGAAAGAAAGATAGAATGGTTCAAGGAAAGAATTAAGTTTTTAGGAATAGAGATTTCTAAAGGGAAAGTATGGTTGCAATGCCATATCTTTGAAAAAATTTCTATGTTTCCTGATAAATTGGAGGATAGAAAGCAAGTATAAAGATTTTGTGGTCTTGCTAACTATGCTCGACAATTTATAAAGAATCTATCTAAATACCTTGGAAGGATTTCAAAGAAAACATCAGATAAAAATCCTTGGTATTGGGAAGATGAAGACACTTAGGCTATTGTCATGGTAAAAGAAAAAATGAAAAATTTACCTTGTTTAAATTTACCATCAAATAAAGATGAGTTAGTCTAGGAGACAGATATTTCAAATAATTGTTGGGGAGCAGTTCTTAAAATTAAAGGAAGAAAACCAAAAAAAATCTATAAGTATTGGTATGAAACTTTTAAGGGGTCAGAAATGAATTATCCAATTCATGAAAAGGAAGTGTTAACTGCTAAAAATGGTATGAAAACTTTTTACATTTTCTTAGCTCCTAAAAATTTTATTTTAAGAATAGATTCTACTTATGTTAAACGTTTTATAAATCTGAACTTTAAAGAGGCTAGGCAAACTAGACTTTTAAGGTTGCAAGAATGATTTAGCTATTACAGGTTTGATATTGAATATATTCCTTCAAATAAAAATGTGATAGCTGATTCTCTTTCTCTTGAATTATCTAATTTTACATATGGATCCTACTACAAAGAACAAGTTATGCTGGTTTTGCAAGAGGCAGGGATATTTTAGAAAACAATATCCTCAGAAACGAGAAAAAGAAGAGAGTGAGAGCTCTGGCTCTAGTCAGAAGATGACGACAAAGAAAGTAAAGATCTTGAGAGATTTTCTTTACTAGTTTTATGCGCAACCAGGACATTGGTCATCTAATTGTCTAAAGAAGATAGACAATGAGTTTGAAAGAACTGTTGGATCGTAAAGCGATTCAAGACAATTCCTTTAAAGGAACTTAAGTTCTAAAGAAAGAATGTGAAGAAAATTTTTCTAACACTCCTATGCAGGTAATCACAAAAGAAAAAGCTAAAGCTGAAAAAAAGAAGCTTGGAAAAGCTTTTCTGATGATAACATGTTACTATCTGACGATGATCCACCAAGTCTAGAAGAAGATCAAGGATTACTTGGAGAACCCTAAAAGAAGTATGAATACTGGGTAAGATACTCCAAGCGAGAACATGCAAATGAACCTATCAAGTCTATCAAGCCAACAGGATGAACAAGTGTGGTGAAAAGTCTGAAGAAGAAGAACCTGCTGATGTTGGAGGATTCTTTGAAAGAATTGAGGATTCCATTCAAAAGATGCAGAATACTGAGGAAGAGATTCCTATTAAAGACAACTCTAATGGAAAAAAAGTTACTGGTCCTTCAGGGATGAAAAACTCTTCTCAAGAAGAAGAAGCATTTAGTGCTGAAAATCTTTCAAAAGAAGGATTTTGGATTCATATAAGTTTAATGGAAGCCCTAATTATGAAAGAAAAAAATAGTATGGGTTTCTACATAAATAAAGCTATTGGGTATATCAAGCAATTGGAAAAGAAACTTAATATTCCCACAGCCAAAGAAGAAGAGTTCGTTAGAAGGGTGGAAGAAAGAGAAAAGATCTTAAGTAAATTGAATTAGTATCTTCCAGGCGATGTCAGATATTCAATCGAAAAACAAGATTATTATTTCAGTAGACAAAATGTATAGAGAATCTATAGAGGTACACCCTTACATCCATTTTCTAGTTATGGATGGTTTAACCTGCAGATTGAAGTAGAAAAAGTAGTGGAAAATCTAAGGTTCACAGATGCTGGAATAGCAAACATTCTAGAGTTTGACTTAGAAGATCCACAAAAAAGTGAATTACCAAGTATTGTTAAGGGTAGTTTGAGTTATCTGAGGAAGAAGAAAGGATTAATCACTTTTCAGATAATAAGTATAATACTAGAATACGAGATGGATAGTATAGTCCGATATCCTTATTAGTTATGCGAAATACATCCAGTCTTTGTTCGAAAGATGGTAGAACCCCAGAAACATGATCCTCAAACAATGAAGATGAAATGGAGGATGTACGAGAAAAGCAAGGAGATCTGTAAAGCCTTTCACATTAAAACTTTTAAGAATATGTTGGGATGAAAGGTAAACAGCACCAACTATGTTATTCTGGGAAATGGAAGAGTATTTGTGTCCATGTGGTATTTTGATATCCAAACTGCTGAAGATCCAAAGTTCACCAGAGGCAAATCCTTAGCAAGGGAGTTGTATCTGAAGTTAGAAAACAAAGATCCTAGTCTAAGCTTTAAAAAAGAGACCTTCAAGCTATGGAAAGTAATTACGAAAGAAAAGAAGAAAGATGATGAAGAAAGAAGACAAGAAGCAGTAATGGCAGACATTCAGGATATGGACATACATGTAATGGCAAACATGTAGGTCAAGGACACATGATACATACTAAAATGCATGGTGATAAGTGTTACAAGCAAAAGGAAAGCAGATAAAATGCTTGGTCCCCTACACTGAAAGAAGACTAATTTCTATCAGGATAAGTGAGAAACTTATCAGTGATAAAAAAACTTTATCTTTATTAAAAGTGGCATGTGTGTAAACCTATAAAATAGGACCAGAGACACCAACTATGTGATTGCATTTAGTTTGTTTGTTTTCAATAATTTAAGTATCGGTCACATTATTGAAGCTGCTTTAACAGCTGTTAGATAAGCTTCAATAATTCATCTACTTTATGTCAATGTTAATTAAATGTTGTGCTAGCAAACAGCCTAAATGTCACGCCCAGCCCATACCTGGAGTAACATGCTCCCGTAGCATACACAACGACCTCCCGTATGGGAAACCGCTATATACACTACAAGGGATACCTGCACATGTATACAAGAACGTCGTATGGGGACAACAGATAGTATGATGGTGAAAGCATCAAACAGAACCAAACATAACCCTGGATAATCATATGCATTCAATTGAATGAACAAATGACTAACGAAAGTATATTTATTAATGTATAAAGGTTCTGATTACAATAACCGTACAAGTCACCACCAAACTACAAATACATTACTGCCTCTTGAATATAAACAAGCTACAAGACAAGGCTACAAAAAGAACGTATGCTCGGCTGCTCCAGACCACCTCGAGATAAGGATTTCAGCTGAATCCACCTCTCCACTGACACTGGTAGTCACTGCTCTGGGCCTTCTACAGTAGGCTCGGAACCTGCGTTCATTAATTGATAAATGCTAAGTCGAAGACTCAATGGTACTAGCTATTATATACACATATCAAATAACAGGCAATACAATGCAATGCTATGTTGCCCCGTTTCCTCTTTCTATCTGTACCCTCTTTCCCTCTTTCCTTTTTCCCTTATTGTGCACAATATCTTCCCATGCTGGATCCCTATGTACCGGTACTCAACTCTCGAAGGAGGATAACTGTAATGTCACGCCCAGCCCATACCTGGAGCAACATGCTCCCGTAGCATACGTAATGATCTACCGTATGGCAAACCACTGTATACACTACAAGGGATACCTGTACATATATATAAATAAACGTCGTATGGGGACCTCCTGTAGTATGGCGGTAAAC
>CANYBF011145165.1:0-13060 GCA_948192965.1 Dalechampia spathulata
TGAAATGAATTAACTGGGCACCAGGTTTCCGTACTTGCGTACTATATTATTTCTAGAATATTAAGAATTATGCGTGGAATGTTCGTTAATTACGGCAAGTCTTTATTTTCTTATATTTATTTAATTTTCTAAAGCACAACCATGCTCAATATCTTATGCATAATTCCATCCCTTCCCTTCCTTTTCTTTTCCCCATATTATGTCATCATCCCCATCAATAATTGTTTTCAAATTTTGCTATCAATTTTATCTAAATTTCATTTTTTACCCCTTTCAAGTTTTTTTTCTCAAATTGAGACCTAATCACTGTAATGAAAAAATGGGATATTGTTGAAGGTACGGCGGAGGAAATAATTATTTGATGGAGGCGAGTACAGAGTAGTCAAATTGCTCTCTAGTGGAGTAAACGTGTAGGGAAGGGAAGAGGGGAGGAAAGCGGAAGGCCAATTAAGGCCACGTTGTCTTTCAAGTCAAAGGTCAAATTGTATATGAGTCTTATTATGTTTTTGGGTGTGGTCTAGTCAACGTAATACTGCTATATACGCAATAGCAAAAAGCTAAAAAAATTGTAATTTAATTTATTTTTTATTTTTTAAAATATGACAAAATTTAAGATTTTATTTTGATTTCTTAAAAATACTATTTGTGTAATATGATATATGAATTTTATATCATTACCTTTTCAATATATATATATATATATATATATATATATAATAAATTATTTTTATTTTATATTTTGTGATAATGTAATATGATTTTTGTAATTTTTACTGTAAATGAATTTTTTTTATAAAAGTGATAATTTAATAATAAAAATTGAAATAAATTTAAAATAAATCTGAAAATATTATTTAAAAAATATAAACGCAACCACATCCTTCATTATGACTTGTATTTTTCTCATGTAAAATTTTTATTCATAATTTCTAATTTCTTAATAAAATTTAAAATTGGATTATTTAATTAAATCATAAAAGAGACATAAAATACAAATCATTAATCTTCTAACACATTTAAACTTGAATTCCTGTAATTACTATGAACAATTAAAAAACAGAAGGAGATATTGATAAGCATAAATAAATTACAGGTATAAAGATTGTTGAAGTTTCCAAGACATGGATTAGGAATTTTGATCCCAAATTCTCAGTTCTGCCAAGAAACTTCCTCCACGTTTAACTTATTTTATTTGGTTTTATTACTTCTATTTTCAATCCTCATTTCTTTCTTTTCCTTTTGTTTTCATCCAATATCTCAAATATAAACTAACATATTCCATTATTAATCTATTAATACATATTCATTTTTATATTAGATATTTAATTATTATTAAGTATTAATATTAATATTTAATAAAAATCAATACATATTATTATATTATTAATAAATTCATAATTTTACATAATAAATTTAAATTCAATATTTTAAAATTAAAATATTTAATAAAATTAGTTTTTTCAATTTAAAATAATAAACTAAAAAAATACACTAAAAACTGCTTTAAAAATTATAATTCAATTTATGACATGGATTACAATACAAACAGATGGATGAACTTAAAAGAGAAATCTTGTAATTTTGAGACAGTTAGATCTATTTTTTTGGATTTTTTTCAGCTGTTCGATCTAATTGTAACAAGTAAATATTATATTTTCATTCTTTTTTTTTTTATTTTTTGCAAAAATTTGTTTCCTCTAAATTTAGTTTTTTAGTTTTTGGCCTTTTCTTCTCTGGTATGAACTCGGATTACAAGGTCAATCATCATACCTGGATTCAGTTTCAGGTTATTGAAAATCTGAAACAACGTTTACATACCCGTCAAGCCTGATAGTTTGTTTTAGTTTCCATCTTCTTCTGACAGACGCGTTCGTATTTCTGAAAGATTGATTCTTTCCAGGTTTTGTGAAACATATTCCAGGCATGGTAAACCGGAACGGCATTGTTGAAAATACAACAATTACATGTTACAGTATATCTTCCAAGGTTAGTTCTCCAGGTCTTGTTGAGGCTGCAAATAATTCATCAGGAAAAGGATACCTGAGCTATCCATTACCACTCTTGGAATTGCAAATTGGTCTGATTTTCATGATCAGCCATTTGTTTAATGTCCTTCTTAAGCCATATGGGATCAACTTGTTCGTCAGTTCTGCTCTTGTAAGTAGTCGTAAGCCCATGAAAATGCAGTTCGTAAACCTGAAACTACAGATTGTTTATATATGCACATGTATTTATATGAACGTTTTCTATGCAACAGACTGGAATAATTCTGGGTCCGACGATTCTTGGAAGATATGATTTTATGGCAGAAAAAGTATTTCCATCAGAAAGCCAGCAACTACTTAATGCAGTGGTAGCAATTGGTTTGCATATATTCGTGTTTTTGTCAGCTGTGAAAATGGATGTAAGAATTGTACTAAACGCTGGAAGGAAGGCCATGACATTTGGTGGTTCAGCTGCAATCGTTCCATTTTTAGCTAGTGCGATTTACACTGCCCTCGTCATGGAAGATTTAGAAAAGCGAGGAGAATTTATAGAATTCACCTACGTTACAATAACTCAACGAGTTATTGTATTTCCAGTCATTTTCTACATTCTGGATGAGCTCAGGATAACAAATTCAGAGCTTGGAAAGTTAGCACTTTCATCAGCATTGGTTGCAGATATGGCTGGGTTAGTTATAACATCAGCTACAGCTGTGTTGAGAGATCCAAGTCTGTGGGACACGAAAGTTATGCTTGGAATTTTTGCATTTGTTGTTATGGCTACGTCTGTCTTCAAGCCTGCAATGCTCTGGATAATTAGACGGAATCCTGAAGGAATGCCTATTGATAGCAATTACATAGGCATCATCGTGACCATGTTGTTTGTGGCATCATTTTATTTTTATCTAATTCATCAGGTTACATTCCTAGGTCCAATAATTCTGGGTTTAACAATTCCTCCTGGACCACCTCTAGGATCTACTTTGACAGACAGGTTTGAAGCTATGACATTGGGTGTTATATTTCCTGTCCTGGTTGCTACTTCAACGATGGGGGTAGATTTTCTGGTTATCATACCTGAACTTGCCAGGTTAAAATACATCATAACTGCTGCAATTATTCTCTTTGCTGTCAAAGCAGCAAGCTGCTTGATCCCTGCTTTGCTCTCCAAAATGCCATTATCTGATGCTGTAGCATTTACCTGCATTCTGAGTAGCAAAGGAGTCATTGAACTTGCAGTTTTCGTCATGTTCAGGGATGGCAAGGTAACTTTTATGTACCCTGTTTCGAATTTTTCCAGTGATGATGTTTTTATATCTTTCAGAATAACTTGTATTCATGAAAATGAGCATTTGAATTGCAGATAATACGCGAAGAAGTCTTTGCCATTTCGGTGTTATTCGTATTATTGTACTCAATCATTTGTCCAGTCCTTGTCAAATTCCTGTACGACCCTTCTAGAAAATTTCAAGGCTATAAAGCAAGGAGCATTGTAAGTTTGAAGCCCAGATCCGAGCTTCGAGTTCTTGCCTGTATCCATAAACCTGATGACATAGCTTCTGTTATCAGAATGCTTAATACCACACAACCTACCACTGGAAATCCTGTAACTGCTAACATTCTTCACCTCATTGAGCTCAAGGGTCGAGCCACACCAGTTTTCTTAACCCACGAAAAGGACCAGCCGATTTCCACTTGGAATCCTTACATAAAAAATGTCATCCTCTCTTTCCACATGTATGAGAAGAACAATCAGAATTCTGCTTCAATACATAATTTCACAGCAATCTCTCCAGCAACATTAATGTACCAAGACATATGTACGCTTGCCCTTGAAAAGGCTACATCTCTTATTCTGATCCCAGTTACCAGGAAATATAGCCATGCATTGGCCGGGAGTGAAAACTGTATGATGAAGTCTGCAATTCGCAGCGTTCTTGAACAAGCTCCTTGCACCATTGGGATCTTTTTGGATAGAACTAAACATAGTTACCAGAAACAACCATTGAACATAATAAATGGGGTTTTCAATTCCTTGTGTGTGATCTTCATCGGAGGAAATGATGATCGTGAGGCATTAAAATTAGCTCAACGAATGGCGCTGGGCAGATTGGCAAGCTTAACGATCGTCCATATTGTTGTTGATGATGATGACGACCGGAAAGGGTTGGAATCGAAGGAGAAATCATTGGAATCCAAGGAGAAAGTACTCGACAAGAAATTGTTGAATGAACTGAAGCAATGTGGCATCAGAAATGAACTATCGGTAGAATACAGAATGCATTCGGTGAAAGATGGATCGGAGACTGCATTGCTTGCTCATTTCCTGGCACAGAAGTTTGATCTATTCATAGTAGGAAGAAGGTACGGAATTGAATGCCCGCAAACAGAAGGATTATCTCAATGGAGTGAATTTCCAGAGCTTGGAATCATTGGAGATTTTCTTGCATCCAAGGATCTGGATGCAGGAGCTTCTATCTTGATGATCCAGCAACAAAGACAAAGGAGTAGACCTAAGAGAAGATTCTTACGCTGATCTATAATATGCATATTTTGATTCATTACATTAGATTCAGAAATAAAATTTTGTTCAGAACATAATCTAGACTTGAAATTTTCATGAATATTTAACTATTTGGTTCAGAATGAGGCTCGATAAGTGATATCATATAAAAATCGAATGCTAATAAACTCTAATTTGGATTCGAACTCAAGTTTAACATGACCTTGGCACTAACATAACGAAATCATTGTATCAGCCTTCAAACTTGAAATGGGCAGCAATAAAAACAAACATGAAATCTGGTCACTTTTCAGAGATAATCTGCAACAAAGTTTTGAAATCATGAGCAGCAACACCATTTGGTTCAGCTGCTTGGAATAAAACCTGTTTCAGATCATGAATGTTCTTTCTGATTTCCTTACCTTTTTCATGCTGAAAAATTGTTTTCAAGCTCTTTATCATTGCATTCTTTGTGATTTTCCCATGTTCAATCCTGACACCAATTTTCCATACTTCCTCAATCATCTTGGTGGTCGTATGATTATCACCCCATCCTGACCTGCAAACCATTGGTACACCACCTGCTATACTCTCTATAGCAGAATTATACCCACAATGCGTCACGTACACTCCGATCGGAGCATGTTTCAGGACTTGATTTTGTGGTGCCCAGGAAACCATTTTTCCTTTCGATTTTGTCCTGCTAACAAATTCATCTGGTAAATGATTCTGCACTTCGTCCTTGATAGACCAAAGGATTGGAATCTCACAAGCTTTAAGTGCTTCAGCTAATGCTACAATCTCTTCTGAGGACAACTTCACAGCTGTCCCAAAGCATATATATGCCACAGATGCAGGCTTTTGCCTGTCAAGCCATAATAAACATCCTGTATCATCATCCTGTTTACATAATGATGATGGTTCTGCAAGTGTCAAACTACCCAGAAAGAGCAAACTCTCAAAATTTGACTTGAGATGATTTACAAGTGCCTCAGGGTTAAGCTCATGATACGAGTTCATGACAACAGCAGCAGATGCTTGAGAAATAGTTCTAATCATAGACAGAAACATAGAGTGAAGTGGATCGGTTGATTCCCATAAAGAAGAATTGCGTTCACTTAAATTTCTCAAATCCAAGTCTAAATAGCTAATTGGAGAGAATCCAGGGACTATATCGAGCATTAAATCTTCTATCAGGCGACCTTGATCAATATGTATAGTATAGAGCTGTTTGATGAGATCAATCTGTAGGTATGCAGAGAGAGCATAGGATGCAGAACAAAAAATGAAATCCAAGGAACATTCATACCTTGAGAAATCTTACAAGCAGCAGAAGAGAATCAAGCATCAGCAATGAAGCAAGTGATGCTCTTGCCAATCTCTCGTTCTGCTGAAACTGTACTTTCGGTCAAGTTTTGAGGAAACGCATTCGCGAAAGCATGGATTTCTCTAATTAGATCAGAACTGACTTCTCCGTCACAGCCATCATCGACATCAAAGCTTTGAATATTAGATAACAGAAGATGGGGATTCTGAGAGAAGATAGAATTGTTGGATTTTGCTGTGCTGTAGAAGGAAAATTGTATTTCTGGAGCTGCTTTTGCCAGGTTATATACCAAGTTAAGCGTAACTGTTGGGTGACAAGTGAATGGAAACGCCAAAACGGCGACATGTTGGGTTGCCATTAATCTTCCTTGCAATTGCTGCAGATCAACAATTCAGCCAAAGGCTCAACCCAGGTTATGGTGGGTGCTTGTGAATTCATTCCAAGGATGAAATATACAGCCAGGTGACCAACACATAATTCATAATTAACAAGTTGATAATCTAATAACAATTGAAGATTATTATATTCACATAGCTCATAATTAACAAGTTGATAATCTAATGTGTTCACATAATTCATAATTAACAAGTTGATAATCTAATAGCAATTGGTGATTATATTCGCATGACTTATAATTAACAAATTGATAATTTAATGTATTCATATAATTCATAATTAATAAGTTGATAATCTAATAACAATCGATGATTATATTGGAGAATAAACTGAACAGATACCGTCGTGCTTCCAGACAGAAGGACCTTCATTGATTTATTACCAGCTGGTACTAGCATGAAACAAGGACATGTATTTACAAGCATGTACGGTTCTGAAATAAACTTATAAATATTTGAAAATATTTATATTTATTAGCTATATAATAAATAAATAAATATATATGTATATTTAATAAAATATATTAATATTTATATCATGATGATGAGTAGGGTTATAGTTTAGATAATTGCCCTCCTCCACGAGCATCATTATATGATATGAAAAATAGACACAGAAATTACAAAGTTCTTAATATTAAAAACGATGCGCTGGACGAATTTCCGCCGTCCATGGAGCCATAGAATGTGACTTTGACTCAAATTTGGGTGGCTGTCTCCATTTTGCAGTTCTGCCAAGTGGAAATTAATAATTGTGGCTTTCCACTTGTGATTTATTACAGACAAAACACAGAAGAGGAGGAGAAGAGATAGAGACTGCAAAACTAATGGCAACCTTTGCTTCTCTTCTCTCTTCTTCTCTTCCTCGTCCTCTGCTTCACTCCTTCCTTAATTATCATAACACCCTTCTTTTTCCCCCTCATTCTCCCCCCTCTATCTCTTTTTCCTCTAAAAACCCCAGAAAACCCTTTATTCTTGCCTCTTCTGCTTCCGCTGATTTTTTCTCTCATCGAGATTATCGATCTTCTGATAAGGTTGGTTTTATGGATAATTTTGGTTTTTGCTTATAATTCTAGCTTATAAATGATTTTAATTACGATTTTTTTTGGTTCTAAGTTAGGAGTTGAGGCTATAAATGATATAGTTTTGTTCGATGGATTCATTAGTTTCTTCTGATCCCTGTAAGCTATAGTATGAATGGTTGATTTTTCATGTAAAAAATTAAACTTTGTGGTATTTATTGAATTCTAGATTTGGAATTGATGGTTTTGTGGTAGTGTATGGATATGCTAGAATTTTTTTTAATTGTAAGGGGATTAAACTTGAACAGGGGTAGTATTATTGCGTTTGAAGGATGTTATTCCAATCATAGGGTTTGCTAGTTGCTTTTGAATTATCCCTCGAATTGTACCGTGCAATCCCAACTTGTATACGAGGTTATAGATTTCTAGTATCGCAATTGGCAACACATTCAGTTTAGATGCCTATGCTTTATAAAAACTTAAGGAATTTGATGTGGTGATATATTTCTATGAAAATCAATAACCAAGCGCTTATTCGTGGTAGTAAAGTTGGAATGATGGAGGATTACAATTGTTAAATGCTAAGCTATTTATACTGTAAAATAGTGTGACCGGGCGAGTCCTTATTGAAAACCATCTATCTCTTTAAGCCGAGAGACATTAGCTTGTAGAACTTAACTTTTATTCATTGTTATAATCTCTTTATTTAAGTTATATCAAGTTCCATCCTTCTATGGTTTTTAAGCTTGTATGTACTTGTGTGTATATTGTGATGGGAGAAAGGAACGGCAAAGGTTTACTGAATTTTAATTTATCCATTTTGTACTTTGATACTTCTTTGATATAAAAATATGGCCAGTGAATTCATTACCTTTTGCTTGATGTGGTAAATTTTTAATTTTGCTTTCTCACAGGATGAATTTTTGCTGCTTGTTCGTGCAATATAATTGAAGATTGGCCAGTCTACATACCCATCTTGTTATTAGTAGGTCCTGGTAGTTGCATGGAAATAGAGTTGTGTTAACTAGGAAGATTGTTCATCTTGCCTTCTGAAATTACCGTGCATTTTTGGTAATTTTTTTTTCATCTGACTAATTCTTGGGGTTTCTTTTCAGAAACAACTTCTCTCAGATTTGATACAAGACATAGAGCCGTTAGATGTGAGCCTCATACAGAAAGATGTTTCACCTAATACTTTGGATGCAATGAAGAGGACCATCTCTGGAATGTTGGGGTTACTGCCATCTGATCGCTTTAAAGTTTTTATTGAGGCTTTGTGGGAACCCCTTTCTAAGTTATTGATCTCCTCAATGATGACCGGGTATAGTCACTTATCTTGCGTTACAGTTGTTCTTATTCATGGTCTTCTGATAACGGCTGAATGGTTTGATATGGTGTCAAAACCTCTTTTTTGCGCATTGTTTTTGGAATTTCGCTTGTGCAGTGATTGTACTTGCAATTTTAGCAGGCCCTTTTCTTAGGCCGTATCAATTTAGAATTGAGAAATTAGTCATGTCATTCTTATCTGGTTCAGAAGTTGTTCAATTACTTGATGTGCTAATTATTGTTTGCAGTAGCCTATCTTTAATCATATTATAACAATTTCTTAAAAAAAAAAAAAAGTAAAATAGTTGCAACTCACATCTTTTCTTGATTTATAGATATACTTTACGGAATGCTGAATATAGGCTCTGCCTTGAAAGAAACCTTGATGTGCATGAAGACATCCAGGCACCAGAAAATTCTGAACTTAATTTCGAAGGAGAGGAAGTAGGCAACACGACAACAAATCAATGTTATGGAAAAAATGCCAACTCTGAATTAGGTAGTGAAGACTTATCTGATAGTATTGGTATGGAAGGCCTTGGTGAATTGTCCCCTGAAGCTCGGCAATATATTCTTCATTTGCAGTGTCAGTTGTCCTCTGTGAAAAAGGTACATGTTCTAGAACTAGTAGGATTACTCATGCAATGCCTTACGATTGCAGACTACAGTTTCTAGTCATGATCTGTATATATTGCTCTTCTGGTTGTCTGCTTTTATAAACTTCCGGCATTACTGCAGAATATGAGTATAATCATTTTGTTTTAAGAAAAAACTTATATGGTAAATTTGCAATCTCACATTTTTTTCTTCCTTCTTTCTTTCTTGTTTTGATATGTTGAAGGAACTCCATGAAGTCAAGCGAAAAAGAGATGCTCTGCAAATGCAACAGTTTGTTGGTGAGGAAAGGAATGATTTGTTGGACTACTTAAGATCTCTACAACCAGAAAAGGTTCAATTAAATCCTTAACTGCTACTAAAGCTTGTTTAGCAATTAAAGGTGTTTATTTTGGTTTTGCCAAAGTTTTTCCAGTTACCAAATACTTTGTTGACCATACAGATCATTTAAGTGATTGCAATGCTTTAACATGTTGATACCATGGAATATTGGTGTGGTTTTTAGTTACTGTGGATTATTAAAAAAATGTTCTAATGGAAGAATTTTGCTCTATGACATCTGACCTTATTTTTCGTCTCTCAAGTTAGCAGCAGCTGTTTTCCCCCCCTTTTATCATTTGGGAATGTCTTCTGTTTCTAATTCTTTTCTGTCAAGCTGCCTCTCTGTTGCATTTGGAACCTACTTCTTTAAGATTTGATGATATAACGAAATTGTGTTCTGTGAAATGAACAGGTAGCTGAGCTATCGGAACCTACATCCCTTGAATTGAAAGAAGTAATTCACTCTGTTGTCCATGGTCTCCTAGCAACTCTCTCTCCTAGGATGCATTCAAAGGCTCCACCTCAATCAGAAAACACATCAAGTGGGGTGCGAAATGTTGGAAGTGAAGATTGTGCTGAACTTCTTGAAAACGCATCGCTTAATTTTCAACCTGTCATTTCCTTGACGAGGGGCTATCTGGCACGTCTACTTTTCTGGTTAGTCCACATCCCGTCACCTTTTCTTTCACAGTACCGAATCTTCTCTGGCAATTGGGCCACCCTAGTGTGCGTTAGTGAATTTTAAGTTCGTTACTGAGATTCTAACACCATCTTTCTGCCTCTGCCCTGTACATTCCTTAGGTGTATGCTGCTGGGACACTATCTACGGGGTCTCGAGTATCGGATGGAGCTGACAGAACTTCTCGCTTTGACAAACAATGCTGAAAGTAATGGCCATGGAGATGAACAAGTTGCTTAAAAGGTGCTTACTTGAAATGCTCTCTTATGTGTATAAAAATATTTGTGTATAAAGGAGTATTTTTTTTCCATTATAGTATGTTTTTTCCATTATAACGCCTAGAAGAGAGATGCCTAATTACGCTTCTGCGGATGGATAGGATCATTTGTTTGTAAAGAAACGCTTCTTTATGATAAGAATCCTTCAATCTGGTTTTTTGTGATGTATTTATTCTTATATTAGAAACTTGTTCATTTTCATCCTCAATTCAGCTGAATCAGAATATTTTTTAAAATGGGATGCTTTGAAACATCTAACGTATAGTTGCTCGAGTGCTAATTTCCTATCAGAACACATTCAAACTTGAGGAGCCCAGAGTTCCTCAAATGGTACACGACTTGACAGCATCCCACCAGAACGATGCCGTCTAGTAGAATGAGAATGATCTCACAATTACATCAAAACACAAAAATAACTTTGGCGTTACTTCTCAACATATAGCAGGTGCAGCTGATCGTTAACCGACTAATTGGCTGATCGGCTGATCGATAGATATAAGCGGGAAAAAATCGTTGCCCAGTCCATGAGCATTAGACTTTACTCTGAATCTGAGTCGTCATGACTTTCACTCTGCCTCACGCTCCTCCTGGAGTGTGCACCAGATCTGGAAGAATTCAAAGAAGATTCGCCCTCAAAAAAGATGACTTGAGCTTTAGCTAACCTTTCCTCTAAATCTTCTGTGCTAAATTCATCTGTCCCACCAAGCTCATCAAAACCCACCTGCACATTTTACAAGGGCGTTAAACAGTCAACCGGGAAATAGCAAATTCATTCAACTAACTCATTTCCACGCGTGACCTACCACATAATCATCCACTTTGGCGTTCTTTATTAGGGCTAGCGTTGGAAGAACAACAATCTTTAGTCTCTCAGCTAAAAATGGGCTCTTCTCAGCATGAATTTTCACGAATCGTGTCTCTACGTGCTGCTTTGCCAATATGCTCAAGTGCTTGTCCATCACCTGGAAAATGAACCGCAAATATTGATTGCAATTTCTAAATTTACTCGGTACAGACATCTTTCTTCTTGTACTGTATGATGCATTACACATTCGATTAGCTATCAGCAAGAAAATCCACAGAACATCCCCAAGGACATAAGATACTTGGGAATCGAGATCAAGTGTATAAAAGAATAGAAGCACCTTCCATTTTGATAGCTCAACGAATGAACGAGGATTACAATGTTGAACTAGAGAATGGAGAAAAGGGTGGGACAAAACCAAACAATCTGTTCTCTAATAATAAGCACACATGACAACTTGATGCAAGCTTCAAACCTCAATGAACGTATCATAACACCACAGAAAGATAATTCAATGGAGTAAAAAAGGTAAAGATGAAATGCACAACCAGCTTTAGAACAAATCATTCGCAATTGTTCAAATAAATCGAAGTGAACCCTTGCAAAATCAAGCTTTTCTTTTCATTTAGAAGTGTTTTTGGCAAAGTCGGATCTTCTTTCTTGCAAATTCATTTCTTTCGAAATGGATTGCTCCTTCACATCAAATAGCACTAAAATTCTAGCAGCTATTAACTTTCAAACGCAATGATAATAGACTTAACAACACTCGAACCAATTGAATTCTTGCATTTCTGAGCATTCCCAAAGCACTTATTAGACACAATGATATCAATTGTAAGCCTACAACACTAAACCATTCCAAAATTAAATGAAATTAGTTTGATTCAAAACTCTACCAAACTTTGCATTACGCAATACGCATCATAACTTCTAAACAATTTCAAATAAATGATGATTGTCGTTTTGAATTTTTCACCTTGCAAGGCCAATTCTCGCGATAGAAATGGCAAACAACACGATCGCTAGCTTTAACAACAGAGAAGAAATCCTTCTCAGCAAGAATTTCAGAGTAATCGCCGTGACCGAGAGAGATCCAACGGTTACGCTTCTCCGCCATTTTTTTCATTTGTTGAAGGCGTCGTTCTCTAAGCGCTTCCAGATCGTCATCGTCAAGGCGATCTAGTGCGGTAATCTCATCGTCTAGCTTATCTTCTACGGCTTTAGCTACTGTAAGTACTTGTTTCTCTATTATCTAAACCAAAAAACCAGAAATTGAATTAACGAATCCACTTGGGACATATAAATAAAACAAAAAAAGAAAAAAAAAACCTTCTCTTCACCTCTTGAACTTTTGTGTGGTCCATGATTACACAGAATTTTTCAGTTCAAAAATTGAAACGGAGAGGCGGAGAGATATATGAAGAAGATGAGACAAACGACGTCGGTTTTATTCCGTACATTTTCTTCTCAGTTTGGGCCTAAATAGCAACTTACTGGAGAGGCCCAACCATCTGAAAACATGTAGCAGTCGAGTTTTGAACGGGGCCTGCTCGATGGATAATTATAAAAATACACAAATTTTTATTTTGTGTTTTTAAAAATTTAAGATGAAATTTCTTTTTTAAATCTACCTAATTATATATATATATCATATCATATACATATTAAAAGTGGGAAGAGGGGGGAGGAAGTGAAAATACAAGTCTACCCCTCCCTTTTTAATTTTAATAATTCAAAGATAAATATTATTTTTTAAAATTTACATGAAGATAAACATTACTTTTTTAATTTTAATTGAAAGATA
>CANYBF011145448.1:0-13086 GCA_948192965.1 Dalechampia spathulata
TGTGTCATGTGACATGGCATGTGACATGAATGACATAATATATTTGAGCAAATATAAAACATTCATGAGCGAGAAATAATAAAGGCCGATGAAAGGGATCGAGGAATTAAGGGATATTAGGGGGGATTAATTATTACAAGCTAATAATAATCTACCCTATTACATAAATATCCTCGCATACACGTTTTGGGACGTTAAGTAACGTCCTTTCCTTCCTGGGCACTATTCCTTTCGATTTTTTTGCACGATCCAAAAATGCGGATGGATTAATATGCAAAAATAAACAAATAAATTCATTAGTAGCAAATAAATTTTGGATTTATTTGACTAGTCCAATACCAGTTAAAAGTATGAACCAAGAGTCAAAATCCACCAATTATTAGACAATAATTATTTTGAATAAACACAAGCTGAATCGTGGAAATTCATTTTTAGAAAAAATTAATTTTAAGCAAAATTATTCTTTTTTGATCATGGAAAATTAATTAGGAGGGCTAACATCACTTGGAATAATTTGGAGATAGCCACTATACCAATTAAAATCCTATCCTTTCAAAAATCACATTTATACGATTAAAAATTACATTTTATCGTAAAAATTAATTTTAAGGCCAAAATTAATTAAATGTAATTATTTTATGACTTTTCCAGAATTCTTGAGCCACTGTAAAGCATCAAATACCACTGGATACATCAAAAAATGATGAAAATACAGCCCGAAATATAATTTTTCTAGAAAAATGTGAACTATATGTGTCACGCATCAGGCTATGTGTGCCACACATAGGCTAGGTGTGGCACATATAGCATGACATGTGGTGTACATAGTTTGTAAATTTGTACAAAAATTAAATCTGTCAGTACATAATCAAACTATAGACACAATCCAACAACTTTAATTAAGACAGTACCTCATTTTCACCTCGATTCGACCTTTGGTTTGATGAACCAAACAATTAATTAAGCAATTAATTGAAATAATTAATTTTAAGGTTAAATTAAATAGACCTGGATAATTTTTTGTAGATCCAGAACCCCAAGTGCATGGAAAAGCTACTGGAGTCACTGGAAAATTCAAAATCGAAGCAGTTCGGGTTAAAACCGGGTTTTTCTATAAAAATCGAGATCTCGTTGTTGCACAAAGATCTATGTGTGCCACACATAGGGTATGTGTGGCACACATAGATCTATATGTGGCGCACATAGTTTGAAAAACTAAAGCAAAATCAGAAATTTTTCAACATAAACCCTAGATCTGACCTTGATCTAGGTAGATCGGACCCAAAACTGGGTTTTGGCTTGTGGATTGGCATCCAAATCATGAAAAATAATTTTAAAGTTAAAATTATTTAAAACCCAACTTGATTTAGGGCAGATCCAGGACATTTAAGGCATAAGAAGGCCTTAAACATCACTGAACTGGCCAGATCGAGAAGAAAATCGATGAAAACCGAGAGAAAAATGTGAGTTTCTTTGAAAACTAACCTATAGGCCTATGTGCGCCACACATATGCTATGTGTGGCACACATAGGTCTATATGTGGAGCATATAGACCCGAAAAGTTAACTAAAAGGAAGAAAAATGAGGAAAAATTGAAAATTTACCTCGTAACAGTAGCTTTTCTTTCTAGATCTTGCTTCTTTCGAGTGTAGGAAGCCTAACTAAGCCAATTTAGTCTCTAAATCCAAGTGATTTAATTCATTAGGGGCCTAATTAATTTGTGGAAGTATTTTGGCAGAGTTTTATCTTGCCTTTAGGCAATTTTCGGATCTCCTCAGATGAACCCCGAACTCTATATTTATAGAGTAATTTTTAAACCTATGTGCACAACATATAAGGCTATGTGCGCAGCACATAGCCTATATGCTGTTCACATAGGTCTATATGCACAGCATATAGTTTGGAACCTATCGCGTGGGGCCCACTGTGGAGCCTATAAGCGTTATTCGGCGTATGGAACAACTTTGTAGAATAAAGTTTTTCCAAATTCGGTCCCGAGAAGGCTTCTGACCAAATGTCTTTACTATTCAACATATGGTGTGCATAGTACTAGGCACACCGCATGTAGCTATGCGCTCCGCTCGGTACGAACCAAACGGGATGTGAGCCATATCTCAAATAATCATTATTTGATGTTTCGAGAAACTTTACAGTTATAAGTTTTCTCAAATTCGGTCCCAAACATCGAGTTTTGGCTTAATGGGCCCATTTCGGGCCCAATAGGCCTTCAGAGCCAAAATGTGGCATTCGGGATACCGTAGGTTGTGCCTCATGTCGGCACCAGTGAATATGTATTCTATGCGTACAGAACACTCAAAATTGGCTAAATCAGGTGGTGGGCCCACTTATGCACTATTCATGATGAATAGTGCCTCGATGGGCCCCGCAGTATAAAAGGGCCTAGAAGGTGGCAAATATCATGCCAAGTGCTTTTTCCTTGAGTAAGGCAATATGTGGGATGTGTTCTGTGCGTACAGAATGCATCAAAGCGAACTATAGTGGGAAGCGGGCCCCATTAATGCTTGGCAGGCCCCACAGCGCGGTGAGCCCCGAAATGTGGCATTTGGGATGCCACAGGGTGTGTCTTGCGTAAGGAAGCAGCAAGGTGTATTCTGTAAGTACAGAATACACAAAATAGGACAATAGTGGAAGCGGGCCTCGCATGTATACTATTCATAGTGAATAATGACCTCTGTTTAAAATGCGATACTTTGCATTTTGTGTATCCTACCATGCATAGGCAGGCGTGAAGTGTATTTTGTAAGTACAAAATACACAGAATAGGCTAATAGGGGCAGTGGGCCCCATTAATATCCTAGGTGGGCCCTACAGCATAGTGGACCTAGAAGATGGCATTTGCGATGCCAAGCGGGGCAGCGGGCATTTTGAACCTGGTGGGCCCCACCTTTGCACTATTCATGGTGAATAGTTCCCAGGGCTAAAAATGCAATATTTTGCATTTCAAATGGTTTGCCTTGCATAGGCAACAGTGGAGGGTGTTCTGCATGTACAGAATACTCAAAATAAAGAAATGAGGGTGGTGGGTCCTGCCAGGCGCCATGGTGGGTCCCACCAACTCTGATGTATTCAGTGCACTAGAATACCTAAGGGAAACCTATAAAGGCCATATGTGCATAATCGGGGTCGATATGGGGATTAAGACCAAGCCGAATCAACAGAAGCCCAAAATTGCACGATGGTGAAAAGTCAGGGTCAACAGTTTGCCCCTTGATCAAAACCATTTTGAGGTGACACGTGCGTAAGTCATCAAAATGTAATCTGATCATAACATGACCTTTCATAGGGAGTATGAAGCGTACCTGACTCACAGGGGTGCTCGCATTGAGGTCTAAATCCCAATTATACCATTGGGAGCTCGGTGCTCGGGCTAGATGACCAAGGCTGATCAATGGTCCCCAGCGGAACTGATGGCAACGCCGCGAGTAAATCATCTAAAGTTGGCATTCAAATGCCTATGCATTAGGATTTAGGAACCAAAGGGTTGGTTCTGTGATCGCTGCTGGACCATGGGGTCAACTATGGGACCCGGATGACCATCTGTTGGGTCTATTCTTGTGCTATCATATAAATGTAAAATATCTCTGAAATGGCTTTCAAGATCCTCTATAGGGTCTCTGACATTTCTGGTCGATGGTTTTGACCAGTAAATACCGTAATTCCACTACTGGGGGCCCGATGTTCAGGCTATTTTGATCAGAGCTGACCGGTGGTCACTCAGAGACCGATGGCTTTCTTGCGAGTAAATCATTTGAAGTCAGCATTCAGATGCATATGCGTTAGGATTTTAATATCAAAGGCTTGACTCTATGATCTCTGCTGGATCGGGCGGTTCAATGGCGAAACCAAAGGTGACCTTCTGCTGGGTCGGGGTGATCAATCGTCAGATCTTGATCTCACACCATCAAATAAGTGTTGTCTGTCTCTAAAGTCTGCATTTAGGACCCTCTGTCAGAATGCAACACTATCTGGTCAACGGCTTGATGAGAAGTCAAAGGCTTGACTGCTTTTGATCGTTTACTGGATCAATTTTCTGTCTTTGCCAGATGTAGGAAAAATAATTTATCAGTGAAATTGGTATTGAAATAGCCCAAGAAAAATACCTGAATTTTTTAGTATCAGTCTGCTACATTCTGAATGATTTTCTGGATTTTTCACATGCTACGGTTCGTGAAAATTAGGCTCGGTGGAACAAATGACCTCTAAAAATTCTGAACTTTTTGCCAGAGGCCTAATTCTTCATGTGAATCTTAGTGGGAGGGTGGTGAACATTGGCAGACTCCCATAGTGGCAGGCGCATGTTAGCAAAAATTACAATGTGTGGTGCACGTTCTCCTATGTATGGCACAAATAGCTTGGAAATTTTATATTTCAGGGCTTCCATTTGAAAATCAGTTTATTTCACCTTCAAAAACTCAATTTTCTCTGAAACTTCAAACTGAAAACTTTACATTTTTATAGAAATGGCCAGAATTAGGATGCAACCGACTCCCCGGGACTTCGAATCTGTCCCGAGCTATGCTCTAATCTAGCTCACAACTCGTGATGCTTATTTTAGAGCCCATTTTGGTGATGTAATTGCAGAGACCTTTCCCATAGATTCGCATTGGTCTCGAGCTCTTCCCGAGAAGGTGAGTTTTCTGTGACTCAGCTATTTTTGATGGTTTAGGCTTATGTTAGGATAGAATTTTATGCTAGGCTGAAGCTAGGCTTAGGTGGGCTCGTGTTTTTCTGAGCGTCTCGGTGAAAATCAAGTTTTTGGGTGCGGGTTTGTGCTATATGTGGTGTATATAGCACTATGTACACCATATGTAAGCCATGTATGGCGCATATAGTGCTATGTGTAGCTCACATAGCACAGAAAAATGGGCTAAACTACCCGTTTTTAGTCATTTTTTGAGTGGGTATGCGTTTTAGGGATTCATAGGCATGAATAGGTTTATTCTGGGCTTTAGAGAGGGGTTTTGTACCTCTAAAATTGCTTTGTACATTCTGTAATTCAGTCTAAAGTCTAATATGAATTCTATATTTTATAGAGAGAGCAGACAGTTGTAGGCAGTGGTAGCATTCGCGGTGTCTTCGAATGGTATTCCCAATTACCTCAGGAGATTTGTGTAAGAGTGGACCGAAGCTATTTTGGTCCATATATCTCCTGCTTCACTGGTGTGGAGAAAAGACACAACAGGCTTGCCATCACTACCATGATTGAGCGATGGATGGATTCCATGCATACCTTCCATCTGCCGGTCGGCGAGATTGCAATTACCCCGGGGATGTTTGCTGGAATCACCGGGTTAGAGTGTGCAAGATTGCCTGTCCAGTTTGATGCTAGGTTGACATCACCTTGCTAGCTGTATAGGGCAATATTTGACCTTCTATGGGTGTCACCCAATGTGCGAGGAGGGCACACTATTTCTTATGACTGTCTCCGAGAGGCAGTGCTAGCGGAGAGACTTGGTCGGACAATCTCCATATATCAGTATACCCGTAGCTTTCTACTGTATGTGTTGGGGTGTCCACTATTCAATGATAGCCAGAACAACGTCCACATGTCAGTATTATGGGCCCTTTATGACTTGGAGTCCATAGGGCAATATGATTAGGGCAGTGCTAGCCTGGCCCACCTGATGCAGGGGCTCGATTTCTGTAGTAGGCATTGTAGGGATCGCTTCATCGGGTAAGCAGAATTCTGTTAATTTTATTACTGTAGTATCTGTCCATGTCTTGCTGACTATACATATTGATCTTGCAGATCATGGTGTATGAGTTCGGGCTATTACCAGAGCCTGATATTCCATATGGGGTGCCATTTGGTTTCCCTCGTATGTGGGCATGGTGTGTACCAAGGCAAAGGCTCGAATATACAATGGACGAGTTAAGGGAGCACCTCAACAATTTGACTTGGGACCAAGTAAGAAGAAACAATTTAATTAGCATTAAACTATATTGAAATGGTTCAGGAAATACCTATGTAGGCATTTAATTTCTCTTTATTATTGGAATAGGTGCGTCCGTATCCGTGTAGTAACATGCATTTGAGGCCGGAGTACTTGATGAGTTTGATGCGTAAGGATGAGCAACATATATTGTTAGAGGGTCCTACGAGTAGACTCTTTTATTTAGGCGAGCGTATTGTGGACTGGCATCTAGGACCAGAGAGTCGGGTGGAGCCTGCTGCACCCCTGCGTGTAATGTTCTGGGTAGCTTGTACTGACACAGACCTAGAAGTGCTTGCTGGATTAACTGGCATTTCTAGGTGGGAATGTCCATCAGACTCACAAGTAGATTACCTCTCTGTTGTTCAGTTGAGGTTATTGGGGCTTATGGAGCTCTCCATATGTAGAAGCTAGCGTGATCGATTTAGTGGGACAAAAAGGAGATCCACTTCCTATGGCAGTCGAGGCGGACATCATGGCTCATCAGAAGTCGGGAGTTCTCGGGATGGCAGTGCTTCAAAGAGGTCCCATGATTCTGGGGCTGGTGCAGTCCCACCAGTGACGATGTCAGCCACTCCTGAAGTGCCCCCGGGATGTGGACATCTGGCAGACTTTGTAGAGGGTGAGCTAATGTGGCCACAGAACCCCCTTATCTTTACTTATGATGTAACGGGGCATCCTTATGAGACTTCCTTCTCGATGGCAGCAAGGAGTGAGATTGAGTTTGATCTTCCAAACATGAACCATGTGAGTATGCATGTTTTGATGTGCCTTTGATTTCAGTGGTCTGACATATGTTTGGATCTTGCAGGTGCCTCGAGATGCTATGGCAGATGCTTCAAGATTGTTGATGGGACTGCATCGTTATCATGCGTCTGAGATGTTGGATGTTCAGGTGAGTACCTGTTATGAAATGCAAATGCATGAGTATGCATGGATACATGACTTATATGCTTGTATGCTTGTGTTTGCAGTCCACCAGGCAAGTGGAGGGGGAGGAGCGTGACCGCTACATTTAGATGACAGAGCAAATAGGGTGAGAGATTGCTTGACTGACAGCGCGTCTGGATCGCTACAACATTGAGGTCCCAGACAGTCCAAGTCTTGAAGATGACCACTCTGGCGAAGATGATGCATAGAGACAATGCAACATCAGACTCTCATATGCATGATGTCAGAATTCTATAACTATGTATTAGAATAGAATGATGTGTTACAGACTGGTAATTGCATGCCTAGTATGCCAGGGTTGTTGCGTATAGACTGTAAAAATAGACAAAGGCTTGTACTGTGTGTCTTTTGGATTTATTAGTGGAATCCAATGCTGTTTGCTGCTTATAAATACACCATGCTTTATGTTTATTAGCAAAATATAACTCATCCATTTTTCTTTGCAAAAATTAGATATACAATGACTCAGCAATCATTAGCACTCTTTCCTGCCATTAGGGAAATAATGAGTGGAATCGACTAGGCGAGATCGAACTCCAATACTTGAGAACCTTCCAGCAAGTTTCAATCAACAATGCTTTTCTGCATGCTACCGTATAGTTCTAGGATCCAGAGGTTCATGTGTTCAGGTTCAGACATGTAGAGTTATGTCCGATGTGAGAGGCATTTGCCGCCATCCTCGGGGTTACCTGTAGCATGACGGCAATGCTAACAGTGTCGGTGCCTGTTGGAGATGTGTTCTCATATCTGATCAGAGCTTTTGATGTTAGTTCGCTAGAAGCGGGATCTCTTTTGACTACAGATGGCTTTGTAGATCTTGTTGCCCTTTTCCAGCTATACGGTCAGAAATCTGCAGAAGACCCATCATGGCTGAGGGTAGTTGGATTTGGACTGTTGGCACAGTTCCTATTCATCGATCCATCCGGTCATGGAGACTTATTGATTAGGCTTGTGGTAGACCAGATTATGAAGGGTCGAACCCATTTTCCTATGATTGTAGCCAAAGCAATTATCAGGTTAGATAAAATGAAGCAAGGCCAGTTTGAACGCTTCTGTTGCAGGTAAGGGTTCTCAGTTGCCTTTACAGGTTTTCAACTTAGAAAAGATGTATTTTTGCCCTAATTTTTACATGAGCTGCCTTTTGCAAGGTTTTTGGCTCATTGGGTTTCTGTTTTGCTTCCAGACCCTAATTTTTGCCTGAACTACCTCCTTGGGTTTTTAGCTCAGCGGGTTGCTTTAACTTTTGCCTGAGCAGCTTTTTGCAAGGTTTTCAACTTAGCAAGCTTTTATTTTATTTTTTTTTATTTTATTACAGATTTGGCTTCAAGAGAAGCTCAGAATCTTGGCACCACCAGTGGGTGATTTTCAGAGGTACGCACCTCACAGCCATATGTGTCGAGGCTATGCTTTCAGTAAGACGAAGACAATGAACTTCCAAGGCTGGACTGAGTGGATGGGGACCCAACCTGAGAGCGAGATTAGGTGGAGTTGTCCCTGGTGGCACATACAACATGTGACTGTAATGACCTACATAGATTGTATCCCACTGCCAAGATTCTGGCATTGTACACACTACAATAATACTAGAATCTATCATTAGTATGGCCAATGATAGACCATACCTCGGCTGACAGAGTTTGAAGGACGAAGGCTGGTGCCTCGCTTTATGGAGCATGTGGAGAGGACCTGGTCTCGTCGCCGGATAGCGCTGGTGGAGATTCCCGAAGCTGGATCTATCACTGACGATGAGTACAAGTTGTGTGTGTTGTGCCAAGCTTGAATCCTGTACTATAAGACATTGTTAAGCAACAACATGTAATAAAGGATGATAATGCTTTATGTTTGCAATTAGTATTACTTAAGGCTAAGTTTATGAACATGCGTTCCATTTGCATTAATGAGATTAAAACATTTACATGAAAATGTTAAAACTAACATAGAAGTTCCATATGCACATCAGACTCAACCTTTGTTATTGACTAGCCTCGTGCGAGATTTTCTGATCAACTATTTTAATGCTCTCCTTTTGCTTTTAAAGAGCTCTAACTTTTGCATGAGTTATCCGAATGGATTTTTAACTCATCGAGCAAATTCTCTTTTGCCTTAACTTTTACGTGAACTACCTATACAGGTTTTCAGCTTACCAAGCTTTTTATTTTGCTATTTTTCTTTTACCCTTTGCTCTAGACAAAATATTTCTTCAGTCGGTCAAGGTTGAAAGGTTCTGAGAACTTGTTACCCTCCAAATCTGAGATACAAACAGTGCCTTTAGAGAGGATTTTCTTAACTAGGAATGGGCCTTCCCATTTGGGCTTGAACTTTCCGCGAGGATCGCGAATAGCCAGTCTGACTTGCTTTAGAACTAAATCACCTTCCTGTATGGCAATAGTCTTAACCTTCTTGTTGAATGCATTGGCTATGTGCTTCTTGTATAGCTATAGGTGATAAAGAGCTTGCAGTCACTTCTCATCAATAGTGACCAGTTGTTCATATCTGGACCTTTTCCACTCAGCTTCTGGCAACTGAGTTTCTATCATGACACAAAGTGATTTAAGCTCCACTTCAATTGGTAATACCGCTTCTATCCACTTCAACTGAGCTTGATTGTCTTATTAGCCACTTCAACTGCCCCATTAACTTGAGGGCAATAGGGAGAGGATTGATGGTGCTCAATCCCATATTTTTCCAGCAAGTCTGCAACTTGAGCCTCCAACTGTACGCCGTTGTCTGACACCAGGTGATGCGGCACCCCATATTGGCATATGAGATTTTTCTCTATAAACTTGGCAACCTATCTTGCCCCCAGTTTACCATAGGATTGAGATTCTACCTACTTAGAGAAGTAATCAATGGCTACCAGTATGTACCAATATCCATTAGATGCGTTAGGATGAATCTCACCTATGATGTCAATTCCCCACGCTGAGAATGGCCAAGGTGTTGTTAAATTCTGCAATTCGGTCGGTGGTAAATGACTTAGATCTCCATGAATCTGGCATTCATGGCATCTCCATACAAACTATATGCAGTCTGTTTGCATAGTGAGCCAGAAATATCCTTGGGGTAGGATCTTCCTATAAAGCACGAATCCGTTCATCTGGGGCCCGCATACACCAGCGTGTATCATTTCTAGAACTGACTCAATATCCTTCCCCGATATGCATCGAAGTTGTAGACCATTTGCTGTTCTTCTGTAAAGAACACCCTGATGCCAGGTAAAGTTAGCTGCTAGTCTGTGTAGAGCTAGCTTATCCGTTATGTTAGATTCCTCTGGATAGGCACCAATCTTCAGAAAATTCATGAAATCAGCATACCATGGAGTCTCATCTTGCTGGTCTAGCACCATAACCCATTCTCCAAAATAGCAAGGAATCCTCGACTGCTCGATGAATACATGTCAAATTTGACTCTGTGGTTGCTCACAGGCTGAAGCCAGTGTGGCCAAGGCATCGGGCATCTGATTTTCTTCATGCGGCATGTGAATAAATTGACAAGAGCTGAAATTGCAAATCATGAGCTTTATGTATTCAACATAAGGCTTAAGCCTTTCCTCTTTGACTTCCCAGTCGACCGTGGATTGGTGAATGACTAGCATCAAATCACCATATATTTGTACATCTTGGGCATCAATCATCAACAATGCTTCTAGCCCAATGAGACATGCTTCATACTCAGCCATATTATTGGTGACTAAGAAGCTCAGCCACTTTGAAAGCATTATTAGTTCACCTTCAGGAGTGATTAGCACACCTCCTACACCTACACCCCTTCTGTTAACTGCGCTGTCAAAGTACAATTGCCATTTCTAGACATCAACTGCCCCTAAGTGCTCATCTGGGAAGCCCAACTCAAAGGTCTCAGAGTTATCCATCAGCCTGGATGCTAAGAATTCGATAATTGCTCTGCCTTTGATCACCTTGGTAGTGACGTACTGCATATCAAACTCTAACAACAGGATCAACCACCTGCAGAGTTTTCCTACTAGCAAAGGAGATGCATACAAGTACTTCATAGGATCAACCTTGGAAATTACCTGTATTTGGTACGACCGGAAGTAATGCTTGAGTTTCTTGGTATCCCAGACCATAGCCATGCATATCAATGGTTTTCCCAGCCGAGGTGCTTGCAGGATTAGTGGGTTAGAGAGGTAATGCTTTACCCTCTCAAATGCAAACTGGCAGTTCTTATTCCAAACCATAGGCTAGTTCTTCCTCAAAAGCTTAAAGATTGGCTCATACATGGTAGTGAGCTTGGCGATGAATCGGCTGATGTACTAGAGCTGTCCCAGAAATCCGCTAACTTCTATCTAAGTTCTAGGAATAGTCATCTCAATGATCGACTTTGCTTTGTTAGGATCTACTTCGATACCCTTCCGACTAACAATGTGACCCAACAGCTTGTCGGATGTCACCCCGAATGTGCATTTATTCAGGTTTAGCTTGAGTCCATATTTCTCAACGCGTATGAGAAATCTGTCAAGAGCAGCTGTATGTTATCCTCTGGTGGGAGACTTCACCATCATGTCATCCATATAGATCTTAACTTCCTTGTGGATTAAATCATGCAACAGGGTTGTAGTGGCTCTCTAGTAGGTTGCACCTGCATTCTTCAAGCTAAAGGGCATGACCTTGTAGTAATAGGTCCCCCATTCTATGATGAAAGTTGTCTTCACCTTATCTGTAATTGCCATTAGGATCTGGTTGTACCTTAAGAATCTATCAGTGAAGGAATACATAGCACTAGCGGCTGTGCTATCGATTAGTATGTCAATGTGAGGCAAAGGAAAGTCATCCTTTGGACATGCTTTGTTCAGATCCCTGTAGTCCACACGGACTCTAACCCTGCCATCTTTCTTGGGAACCAAAACCACATTGGCCAACCATTCTGGATAGTCAACCACCTCAAGGAATTTAGCATCCAACTACTTCTGGGCATATTCCTTGACCTTCTATGCCTACTCTGGTTGGAGGTGTCGTAGCTTCTGTTTGACTGGCTTAAACCATGGCTTGGTAGGAATTTTGTGTTCCGTGATGGATCTGCCGACACCTGGCATATCTTTAGAGCCTAGAGCAAAGCCTTTTATGTGCTTTTTCAATGCGCTGATTATTTCTGTTCTCTCTTCAGAGGTCAAGTCTGATGCAATCTGGAGGAGACATGGCTTGTCATCTGTGTTGATGTTAACATATTCAATGCATGATGTGTTAATGTCAAAAATGCTCATGTTCATGCACAATACCATCAGAATACACATTGTAAACATAAGCAAAGTTGCTCTTTATTGCTTCATATTTAGATGAGATTACATCATCATTAAAAAGTACAGAAATAGGGACATCAACATCCTCATATACAAGCTCTTTAAAGGTGCTCTCCACTAGCGTGGCAATGTCCTCATAGATCTTTGGTAGCAACAGGTCTTCAATGTCCAAGTTCTGTAGCTTGGACCCCAGTGCAGCGACTGTAGTGTGTTCTGGCTCCAGGCGGCCAGTGGTGAGATCAGCGACATCACCAAAGATCTAGAAAGTTTCATCAGGGCTGATGGCAAAAGTTATGGTAGTCTTCCCAGGTGCTGTTAGGGCTGACAGGCCATATACATCATCAAAGATGGCAAACTGTTGCTCATAGAAGTCCTCTGAGTTAGGCAACTTGGGAGCATGATCATACTAAGTCTCTCCTTGGATGAAGAGAACCATCTTGCACTCCTTTAGCTTGTTTGAGGTGTAAGGATCGAACCCAATACAGTACCTCTCTTCCCACATGGTTGTGGGAATGTCAAATTCGATTGGGCCTTACTGATACAGGCCCAAACCCCTACCGGGCATGAAATCCATCAGTTGCATCATCCTCTCCACAGCGGGACTTGGTTGGTATGAGTAGGATTCAGGTTCTCCGATAGCCGCAATCTAAAAGTCGGTCATGAGAGGAACATCTTCTCTGATGCAAGCCAAGGCTACTGATTACTAGTTATTATGTTGTTTATTTGAGTCTTAATATTGTGATTTTTATATGTTTAGTCTTAGTTTTCTATAATTTTTTATAAAGTATTATGTCTATTTTAGTTACTTTGCTATTTCTTTCTAACTTTGTTTGCAAGAAGTCCCAAGATGTTATTTTGAGGACTATTTGTAAGTATTTGCAGGGAATTTAGTGAAATATTGGTTAAGTATGAAGAATCAATGG
>CANYBF011145453.1:0-22157 GCA_948192965.1 Dalechampia spathulata
TTCTCTTGCTTATAAATGTCACATGCATGATTATTTTTATGGTTCGTGCATCCCTTGTAGGATGTATAATGGCTTTCTCGAAGGGGATATCCTTGTACATCCTACGGGAGCATGTTACTCCCGGTGAGCTGGGTGTGACACATTCTGCTTAATCCTTCCGTATTTGTCCATTCCGGTTGGTTTTCAACTTTCAACTATCTTTTCAATTATATTTTTTATTGTTTTATTAATCTTTCAGTGCCTTTTTGAATTATTTTGATTTTCTACTTATTATAGGCTGTTTTAGCTCTAGATTCTTTAGAGTTTAGTGCTTAGGATTGCATTTTGAACTTGTTTGTCAAATTTAACTGATTTTTGTGTAGGTTTTATTTTTGAATTTTTTAAACAGCGTCGCATTTCTGTCGAAATTTTCAAAACTACTGTTTTATTACTGTTTTATCAATTGTTATGTATTTTTTTTACTATGTCTACTCCTAGTGATCGTGGTGACTCTTCATGGAGAGTCAAACGCACCATTCCGGCAGACTTTGGTCCTCGAGCGACTACTCCTGCTATTTCAGTTAGGACTTCTATTCTTAGTGAGAAAGTATTTTCTCACTCTTGCTTTGCGTGTCATCCTATACTCCGACTGACCGATCTGGAGGATGACGTTCTGGGTTATTTAGCCAATGTCCATTGGTTAAATTTCACGTTCCTCTCTAACCATTTCATTCAGTCTGTCGCATTAGAGTTTTTACAGACTTTCTCACTATTCACTTCTTATTCATGTACCTTCCGTCTCTTCCGTAGACATTATTCTCTTTTTGCCTTGGAGTTTGATGCTCTGTTTGGATTTTCTACAGAGGGCATTGCTAATGCCAAATCTGTGGTCTTTGATCGTAACTCTTTCTAGAGGGACATAGCCCTCAACACTGCTTTCCGGCCTTCTCAACACTACTTTCCTCTGCTCTTTTCTACTGTTATAGACTGATCTCCTATCTTATCTTTGGGAGGTCAGATTCTAATGATACAATTACTGGCCCTGACCTTATTTTCCTATACTGTATGGTCACGGGCACACCTATTCAGTCTGGGCGTTGTCTTCAGACCTCCTTTCATGAGGTCGGCGTCCATAAGCAACTTGACAAGGCTATTCTTTTTGGTCCACTCATTCATCATATCTGCCACCAGCTTCATCCCTCTCACCCCTCTCCAGGATCCCTTGGTCCTAATCTTGATCTGTCGTTCATTGAGCATTCCATGCTCCTTGAACAAACTGTTGAGGATGAGTTCATCATTCATTCAAAGTACATCTCCAAACAGCTCGCTCATCTTCAGTCATTGGAGCTTCCCAATGACACTGTCACACTCTACAACAGGCGTGCTGTAGAGGTCCTTCAGCGCCTCTAGGTTCCTCTACCTGATGACATCCCTACAGAGTGCCGCGACCAGCCTGCTCCCACAGATGACGCTTCTCGCCAGGCGGCTCTTAGCCGTAAACGACAACATCACTTCACTGCTGGTTCTTCATCTTCTGGTGCCATTCCTGATCCTTCTGATCTAGCTGCCACATCTACTGCTACTGCTACTACTCCTGCTGATGCTGCTGCTCCTCCAAATTTTATCTCTCAGCAGCTTGCCACCATTCTTGCTCGTCTCGATTGCTTAGACACATTTGAGCATCGATTCGATCACATTGATCAGCAGATTGGCCTTCTTACACAGCAGCCTGCACATATCAGTCAGCAGCTTGATCAACATGTTGTTGATTTTCATGAGTTTCAGACCTCCACTTCAAAGACTCTTCATTCCATCAGCATCATGATGGAACCCTTCATTGTGCCTCCACCGAGTCTACCTCCTCCTCAGGACCCTCAGTGATCATCTATTTTTGATGTTGTCAATGGGGGAGATGTTTATGATTTATGACTTAGGACTTATGTTAGTGGAGTCATTTATTTCATGTTTTGTATTGGATATTGTATCTTTTGGATATATTTTTATATATATGATGTTTATTCAACTTATTTGATTTGGTGTTTAGTGTTTGTTTGAGTTATGATTATATTGTTTATCTCTTCTCTTTGTATTTGGTTGTTGATAACATTATAGTTGATTTGGTGTTTAATTGCAAAACAAAGGGGGAGATTTCTAAAATTTTTAAATCAAAATGTTTTTTAAATGAGTTTTGTAAATTAAACTTAAATTGATTACCAACATCAAAAAGGGGGAGATTGTTAGACCCTAGGTTTTAATGTATGAGTCACGTGTGAGTCAATTTAAGTTATTTACAATTTTCCATAATGTTTTATGGGTTGGTACGGGCGTACCAAATGTTGTTGTTGAGTGGTATGGCCATACGGCTGGCCGTATCTAGTGAGTACTGGTTTATAAAGTTTGGTACGGGCATACCATTGGGTGGTACGGCCATATGCAAACTCTCAGGAAAATGGTTTATCAGGAAACTTGTTTTGGTACAGGCGTACCATCGGTGGTACGGCTGTACGCGAACTTGCAGGAAAATGGCTTTGTTAGGAAACTTGGTTTGGTACAGACGTACCAAGTGATGGTACGACCGTACCATATTTCCCTCTCTTTTTCTAATGAATATATTTGAATCCGTATGGGCGTACGAAAACAGTACAGCCATACGTAACTTATAAAACAGACTTTTAAGTTTGTCAAACGGCTAGTTTTTGTAAGAATTTTCATTACTTTGAATTCTAACGTGCTAAAGATTGCAAAGCATATTTTCCTTGAGATTATTCATCAGTTTCAAGTAAGTTTGAGCTTGTACTCTTCATTACTTTCTTGTTTGTATTCTTACAATCTAGAGATTAGGTTTTATTATTTGTGGGATTGGTGTGTGATTAATCCTTGGGAATTAATTTGTAATTGAGTAGTCTGTGAGAACTGATATTGTAAAGGTTTGAGTGTAATCCTTGAAAACACTAGGGTATTGGATTCATTTGGGAATCCATTTGTAATATATTGATTTTAGTGGAACCCTAAGTTGAGACTTAGGAGAAAGTGGACGTAGATAAGAGTTTGGTCGAACCACTCTAAAATTGCACGTGTTGTCAATAATAGAAGGAATTTCATGGTTTTTTTAAGAAAGGAGAAATGCTTATTTATTCAAGAAAGAGGAGATTTATCCAATGATGATCACCCAATTTGCTTAAAATGAATGGAATTATCTTTTAATCCATTAATCAAGTTCCAACGAGAATAACATAATCTATTGCAAATAGACATTATGTAACTTATGTGTACTAATAATTATTTATACAATTACTATAATGTTTATTTTTATCTCAACTTTTTTGAATTTAATTTCATTGTATTATAATTGTAACTCGCATGATATTGGGCAATTAAAAATGTTTTTTGATTATTGAAGAGAATGAAAAAATTTAGTTGATTTATGTAAAATGTGCTATCATTATGTGTTAATTTTATTGCAAGATAATATAACTATAAGTATAATGATATTTTATTGAATGTTATGTTATAAATATAAAATTTATTTAATATGAAAAGAATCAACTAATTATTTATTTGAAATGAAATCCTTAAATGAGACCATTATCCTATATGTAGTAGCTAAGGTAAAAGTATTTCAAGCATTTCATGCTCTCAAGTCATGCTCAAAAGTAGAACTCTCAATACAATTCAAGGGATAGAAAGTTTATATTATTTACATTTGCTTAAGTTTTGAAAAAAAAATCCCAAGTTATATATCAATTTAAAAGTTTGAAGTCAAAAATTTTATTTTCAAGTCATCATTTAAAGAAATTAGTTTCTTAGAATTATTATGGAGAAAATAAGAAAAAAGTGACCCTTTTTTATGCTTAAAAATAATGAAAAATGTCCATTGGAACTTTTTTGTCGCAATCATGAAAGTTAAGTAACGATTGTGATAAAAATTAAAAAAATATATTTTATCAACATTGTTATCATTGCAACAGAAACTAAGGTTCAAATTTGTTCCTTAGTCACGATCGTGAAGTTAAAGTTGTGATCATAATAGTGTTTTTGGGCCCTATTTCCAATCCAAAGCAACTCAAATCCATGTTAAAATACCTTAAAAATCATTGTCAACATTCAAATCAATCATTGTCAACATTCAAATCATTCTCATACTCACACAAATCTAAAATACATAAGATTTCAAAATGCATATAAAATTAGAATCATGGTCACTAAAAATCATTCAATTATGATCACTAAAAATCATTCATTCAATCTCTCTTAAATGATATAAAGTATACTTAATATCCTAAAATAAGAGTCTTAATATTACATTTTATTGAATTATTATCTAAAACCCTTTAAGTACAAACTCTTTAAGAATAATACTATCAAATGTACAAAATAATGATTACACATTTATATCTAATCATCTAAGCATCCTAACTGAAAACATTTACCCTTGTTAAGGCTCTCTATCTATGACAATCATACACCAAAATAATCATTAAGCAAAATGTTTCATGGTATATGAATTATAATCTAAAATCATTAGATTTGAGAATAATTAAAATAATAAAATTCAAACTCAAAATCTTTATAATCATAAGTATATGTAATAATCAAAGGAAAACTGTGATAGTTTTAACATATGAGCTCATAAATCCATAATATTACCTCATCAATTCAATCATACTTATCATGAGATATTCAATGCAATTAAGATTTTTTATTCAAGCAGGAAATTATTTTCCTGAAATATTCACTTCATAACTAAGAATCGACATCGATCTATTATCACTTACATCATGATTAGGTAAGGAGTAACTCCTCTAAGCATTCACATCATAACAAAGTCACTAACATTCTCATCAAGACATACAATACACCAAGTAGAAGGACATAAAATAATTAATTAACCATTTCCATAAATCCATGAATATAATTTTTTTTCACAACCAACCATACCATTTTCCAAAAATGAAATTGAAAATCCTCTACGAAAGGTAACACATGCGATTTATAGTGGTTCGGTCAAACTCTTACCTACATCCACTTTCTCCTAAGTCTTAACTTAGGGTTCCACTAAAAACTCAATCAATTTACACAATGAATTCCTAAATGAATCCAATACCCCAGTGTTTTCAAGGCTTACACTCAAACCTTTACAATAGCAATCCTCATAATCTTCTCAAATACAAATTAATCCCCAAGGATTAATCACACACCAATCCCACAATAACAAAACCTAATCCTTAGGTTGTAAGAATACAATAATAAAAGTAATTGAGGAATACAAACTTGAACTTACTTGAAACAGATGAATAAAGCTCAAGAATGGTTGGTCTGCAAGATTTAGCTTGTTAAAACTGAAAGTAGTGAAAGTTCTTATCAAAACTAGCCGTTTGAAAGACTTAAAAGTCTGTCCATTGAAAGACTTAAAACTAGTCGTGCCAGACATGTACGCCCATACGGATTCAAATCTATCCGTTGGAAAAATAGAGGGAAATGTGGTACGGTTGTACCATCACTTGGTACGCTAGTACCAAACCAAGTTTCCTAACAAACAATTTTTCTGCGAGCTCACGTACGACCGTACCATCCAATGGTATGCCCGTACCAAAACAGGTTTTCTGACAAACCATTTTCATACGAGCTCGCGTAGGACTGTACCACCCAATGGTACACCCGTACCGAACTCAATAAAACAGTATCAACTAGGTACGGCCAGCCGTATGGCCGTACCACTCACCCAAGCTATTGGTATGCCCGTACCAACATAAAAACACTATTGAAAAGTTGCAAATAACTTAAATTGACTCACATATGACTCAATCATCAAAACCTAGGGTCTAATAGAAATCATTTCCCTTTTCAACATATATGTTTGGTTTAAATATATATATATATATATATATATATATATATATATATATATATATGTATATATATATTTAAACATATTTTTTTCCAACACACATTTTCATAACAAGCTTCATAATGAGAGGAAAACAATATATATTTTCTTTATTAACAAACTCATTAAATAACATTAAAATCATTTTGATTTAAAACCACATTTATCATAAGAATTAGAGATACAATTCATGTACAAACCCTAACCTCTTCTTTATAGCACCAAAAAGACTTTTCCTTCTTTGGACTTCTTCTAATCAAAATTTTCAAATCCTATAATCCTATTATATAGTACACAAAATCATTTTTCGAACCCATATACAAATCTTTAGTAGGTTGAAAAACAATTTAGATTTTCTATTATTTATCTTAAAAGCATTAAAATCTTAGCCCAATGAATAATGATAAAATTGTTATTCACTTCATTAAACCTTCAAAGTTAAGGTTTCACTCTCTTTTTGATTCTAATAGTGACTTATTTTAAGAAAGTGAAGTTTATTCATCATTTAGTATATAGTTTATGTTAGTTTTTTTTTTGTGGAAATGAGAGAAGATGAGGAAAGAAGGTTGGGGGCGAGCTAGTGAAATGAGGAAGGAAAAAGTGATCATTTTATCCCTCATTAACTTAAGATTTAGGCCTCGTTTAGTTAGATGTATTATAATCAAATATGTAAAGTAATCAATTAAGTAATGCAATGCAATAAATTTTTCATTATATTCCATTACATTACATTATTTAGTAAATAATGTAATGTATTGTAATTATCAATATAATAGATGAGTTTGAATGTATATTGTATGGTTTGAATGAGATGTAATCAAAAATACATTATGTTTTAAATGTATTTATTAATCCCTTGTATAATGTATTAATAATTAACTATGTATTTATTAATCACTTGTATAATGTATTAATAATTACCTATGTATTTAACATTATATTAATATTATGTAACCAAATAAAATAATCAAATATATGATGTAATCATGATTATATTAAAAACTCCACTAATACATCCAAATATTTTTTACTTAATTTCATTCTAAAAAGTTACATATCCAATATGTTAATTAATTTTTTGGCTAATTTATCAATTAACAAGAAAATCATATTAAATTCTAAAAAATTTCCTAAAATTCTTGAAAAATCCAAAAAAAATTAAATATATATAATAATGATAATATCTAAAATTATCTTTTACCTAAGTTCAAAATGATAGATATTACATCTCAAACAACAAAAAAATAAATGTATTTTTTTATATGTTGTGATAATTATATCATATGTATGTATGATTGTTTATAAATTTAATGTAATGTAAATAATTTGTTTGCATTGTATAATTTAACATAATGTATATTCTTGAATGTTTATACAACATATATTAACATTTTTTTTAACATAAAATGATAACACCGTCCATTAATTTCACTATACTCATTAAAAGAATAAATCTATCATTAAATGCATAAATTAAAGAAACTTAATGATTGAATTATGGTTATGGGGCTTCCACATTTTAGACCGACATTGATCAATAATTTAATGAACAAGGATGTAATATCCGCACTTTAGGGCTTGAAATACCATGATATGGTCTGTGAATATTTAATGAGATAATTCAATAAATTATTATAAGGTGCTATGATTTGCTTGAAGTGGATTTAGTATCAATATATATTTTTTACGTGTAAAATTTTAATTTATAATTCATGAAATCTATAGAAGAATATAATAACTATTTTCTATACTTTTAAAATGATCATAATAAAAATAAAAATTATATTAATATTTCTCTGAAAACCTAAAAGATTTACATTCAAATATCCATCGTATATATAAATTATTATTAAGAAAAAATAATTAAAATAATCTTTTACCATTAATTACACATTATTTCTATATCCAATAAAATTGTTTAACAATTAAAATATTATATTTTAATTATTGAAAAAGAAAAATCAAGAAAATATTTTTTTTATTTTTATCATGAAAAATCAAATAAACATTTCTTAATTTTGGTTATTTCCGCTAATATTAAAATGAAGAAAAATGCATATCATAATATTTTGTTAAAATATTGCATATTATTTATATATATTATTTGGTTGGTTCAATTTTCATTCATCTTTACACTTTTAAAATGAAATCAAATCAAATTGAAAACCATAGAATAGAACCCAAATTGAAAAATGGGTTTCGTTGGAAGGATTTCTCCGGTTTGAACCGTTTTCTACCCAGAGCTTGGGGATCAAGCCGCCTTCATAAAGAAAAGGTTTCATATCCAAAAACCCTAGGAGGAAAAAGCACAAACCCCCACCCAAGTGATCCATTCTCCAGAAGAATAGTTAAACCAAAAGCTCACAAATGGCAGGAGGTAGATTCAGAGAACTGTTCAAGAAATATGGGAAAGTAGCATTGGGGGTACATCTTTCGGTATCAGCAGCATCAATTACAGGTCTTTACGTTGCAATCAAGAGCAATGTTGATGTCGAATCACTCTTCGATAAGTTTCATCTCCCTGGAATCTCAAGCAAAGAAAACCCATCCCCGTCACCTGCGCATCATCAAGATGGAGAAACGGATGTCGTCGTGATTGAACAGAGGCAGAGGAATCGAACGGCTGAGCTCGCTGCTTCAACCGGTGGAGCCCTTGCTCTTGCGGTGCTTTGTAATAAAGCCTTGTTTCCTGTCCGTGTTCCTATTACTTTTGCTCTCACGCCTCCTGTTGCTAGGTTCTTGGCTAGAAGAAAAATTATCAAAAATAGTGTATGAATCGTTCTTTTTTCTTTACAAATATTTAATATATCTGTTCGTTTAGAATGCTGGATTGAAAGAAACACAGAGAGTAGTTTGGAATTACAATGTCGTTTGATATGGGTCTTTGTTCTGGATTGCAGCTTTAATTGCTGTAAATTTTCTCTACCTCTGTTTTTGGTGATAATAAAGCTTAGACCCGGTGGGTTTTTTCCATAGTTTTCCTATGCTTTCCTTTGTTGTGATATTTAGATCGAAAAAATCTGTTGAGTTGGAATGTAGTGGTTTTTTCGTGGAGCTGATGGACCTTAAACCCTTCGGGGATTGTTGAAAGCTGAACTCAATGGGTTATCCGAATCCAAGCTGAAAATGAAAAGGATGTTGATGGTATGGCTGTGTAAGCATAGGATCAGACATGAAATCGAGAACATAGGTTTATCGAGTTTGCTTCACTTAGTTCAGTCATGCGAGAGCAGAGTAGATTGGTGTTGTCGTAGTCGATAAGATTGGTTTTGGAAGCATGAATCAAGTGGGCGATGAGTATGGAATAACAGCATTTTGTTTGTGTCATAGATGGAGTTGAATAAGATGTTTCATGTGAAGCCAAATAGTTGGTTTACATCCAAGAGAATGAGAGAATTCTGCTCGACTTTGGAAAGTGCTAAGGTTTTGTGGGTTTTGATTCTTCATTCCTACAAAGTAGTGCTTCTGAATTCACCTTTTTAGTGTTGTCACCGAGTTGCCATTGATTACATTTCAAGGTTAACAGAGACTGGAGGGATAGTCGTTGTTTTATGTTCATGGTTTTCGTGTGGTTACTTGCATTCGGCATTTCCTTGGCTTGGCTCACAATTGCTTGAAGATGGCATAATCCTCATGCAAGTCTTCTTCTTATTCATGACTGTTGTTCCATGTACCGCATTCTGTTTGTATGTCAGCTCCAATTAGCAAGCTAATTTCATCCATCAAGTTATTCATCAAATTAATTTTAAAAATACTTTAATGAATCAAGCTTTTATACACATGAATATCAATATCCAATATTTTAGGAATAATAATAAAATTTAATTTAATTTCCTTTTAATCATTAATATCATGTAAATATCTCCACTTAATAAAGTGATAAAATTTTTTAATAAATCCAATACGAATTATAAGATAATATCTTCATAAATGTCATAATATAATTTTCATGAAATAGAAAGTATTATATCCAGAATTTCTATATTCAAATTGATAAATAAAAATCTACAGAAATTAATTAATATAATAATTTTTAATAAATCTAATAATAAAATAATATTCAGATCAGAAAAAGTCAAACATTTCCTAGAATTTAAAAATTTCAATAAAAAAATATATAAATAACAACTCCAAATTCATAATCTATATGCCTTTCAATTAATATAGAGATAAGTAGCTGAGCATTCTCTCCCAGTGTCAGATAAAATTATCAATTTTAGACCCTTTCTTTTATTATTTTTTTAAAAATAACTTTTCCTAGAAAAGTTTAGAAATTTTTATGAAGCATTTCAATGAAAAACAATATAAGTTGGGTACTATAAATATAAATTAACTTATAATTGTATGATTTTTTGATAGAAAAATTATGCAATTAATAAAAAAATTTAGAAAATGATTGTGTTGTTTGGATAGAAATCAAATGGAGGAAAATAATACTTTTTTTTTTAATTTTTAAGTGATCCAAATTATTTTTGTAAGAGAAATAGCAAAGTATATGAAAATTATTTTGACATTGTTATAAATTATTCAAATTACTTTCTTGTCAAATTTTAAAGGGAAGATGATAATAATGAAAATAATATTTGAGTATACTGAACAAGGGTATAATTGGAAGTCTCTTATTAATTTTTTTTATATTTTGAAATATTATAATATTTAAAACTAAATAATAATATAATATACAAAGTAAATTTGGTATTAATTGTGAAACACATTATTGTTTTTATCTTAAAACAAATTTATTGAAATTTTGATATGTTTTCATCATACATTTTTTTTTGTCTCAAATTATAAATCATTTATTATTTTAATAAGTTGTTTAATATATTAAATTTTTATTATACTTTTATTTAATTATCTTAGAAATTAAAAAGAAAATTAATAATGACATGATTTTTTCTCTTTCATAATTCAAATAAGGATATAATAAAAAAATATATCTAAATTTATTTTTTAAGTAAAATAATATCAAGAAATATAATTTTACTTGTGCAAATTGGATATGTCTATTTTTTATTTATGCTCATATTTAATTATGATGAAAAGTGAAATATGTTATTGATTTAAATTTTTAGAAATGTTTGTTCCAAAAGAAATTATTTTTTGAATAAGGATTCTAATGATTTAAGTGATTTATGAGTCATTTGAAGTTTGATTTGATAAATGATTGTTGAAATTTATTTAGTAAAAGTCATCTAATAAATGAGTTAGAGCTTAAATTAAACAATACTCGACTTAAACTCATCAGTAAATAATTTAATTTTAGATATATAATCTATAAATTTATAATCATTTAAATATCAAAAATATTATGTAAATTTATTTATTAATATAAATTCATAAATATTTATAAAATATTGTATTTTTTAATAATTTTTTATTTTTTATATAAAAAAATAAATAATTTATTTTATAAGCTTATAATACATCAAAAGATTTAAAAAGTTTAACTCGAACTTGTTCGATTATGAATTAACCAAATTTGAATTCAATTCAATACATTTGCCCAGTTTCAAATTTTGCCTTCGTTTTTTTCCATTCTGAACTTTTTTTAAGAAAAAAACTTGGTTTTAGCTTGAGTAGTCTGATATAGATATTAGCTTACTGATTTTGTAAATAAGAGAAAATTCACCCTCCTGGCCACCGTTTGAGATTGACATATAGGAACGAAGGCCTTGTTACAATACAGAGCATCGCAAGAGCAAAGGCTCCACCGGTTGAAGCAGCAAGCTCAGTGGCTTGATATTTTCCATCCTTGTCATTATTATAAGGTACAAGTTATAAATATTCTACTTATTTAGGCTAAATAGTGTGAACAAGCTGGTCGGGACTACTTCTATATATATTATTATTTACCAAGCTCGTCGGGACTACTTCTATGGCTACTATACCTCAAATACAAATCAGTAAATATCATGCTGCATGATATAATTAATTTACAACTAGTTCTCATTTGTATAATTGTATCCTATATGGTTAGCAGATAATTTGATGTGGAAGGTAAGAGTTCTGACCGTTGTAGAATGGTATCGCACTGAGGACTCATACCTGGAAGAAGGCCTTCCAAGTTGTACAAGAAAGCCCAAAGCCCATCCCGAATCCACTCCCACGTATCGATCCCAAACCCCCAAACCAAGATTGGACTTATAACCAACCATCCACCAGTTGTGGAAAAAAAGCCAGTATACAGCAAGCATTTTGCTGCACAAGACATTCACGGATGTTGCAGCAAATCAAATACTAATGAACATGAAGAAACTTCAATTAGGAACATCAAGAACAAGATGGCTAAATGGAAAAGTCGAAATGGGGAGTTTCTAAAAGAAAGTTGTGAGAGATCCAAGTACATGGCGATGCTAACTCAAAACTCATCATCATCCTCCTCAGCAATGTGCTTTGCAAGCTCCTGCTCTTGCTGTTGTCGCTCTCTTCTCTTCTCAGCACTTTCCTTCTCCTTGTGGGAATTTGGTGGAAACCTAAGTGCCCTCACTGCCTCGTTATGCATGTTCAGGCAGAAAGCGATCCTCGAGTTGAATGCTATTTGAGGCTCATTTGTGGAGTAGATATCCCCGGTTTCCTTCGATACCATCCACCCATTAGCATGATCCAATGTTGCATCAATTGCACCATCTCGTATTGCCTTTGCCACGATACTCTCAGCATCAGCAATAGGGTTTGCAGAATCCAACCTCAATTTCTTCGCAACATCAGCCAGAGATATACGAGAGTAAGAAATACTAATGTTGCGTAGTCCAGTCCGTATAACATTGTGCCGCAGCCTTACAATTAAATTGTGAGTCCTGTCAGCACTGAACGTGGTTGAGAATTTCTCTGCTACGGATTTAAAGAGCTCCAAATCCCCTATTCGAACAGCCTGAAAAACATATAGGTTCAGATGCCGTGGTTCCCATACAAGTTTCAGCAAGCCAAAGGTAATAAACACAAGGCAACGATTACTCTTCCATGGCTAAATAGCATGGAGCACAACGATTGATATTACAAATCAGGATGCATGATTAGCTTAAATAACAAAAAACCTTGAATCGTAAATTTCAGAAACTTTTCTCACAGAAGAACATAGATAAAACAATTCTAGACAAGTTCCAAAAAAAAGAAAAGAAAAGAAAAGCCTAGACTCACATTTGTCAACTCAAAGTATGGCCTCAAAGCTTTCTCCATGCCTTTCTGCATAAAAACAGTTCGCTCAGGGATTTCTCCAAGCAGTAACCTGACAATAATTGCCCATTTGTTGCACTGAACTCGAAAACCAAGGGCTGCAACAGGGGCTTTCCGAGCAGCTTGAAGAAGGGATTCCTTAGCATCAGTGTACTCCAACTGAATTGTCCTGATCTTTCCCAAGTAAAAGAGATACCGGCAGAACTGCAACAAATTTGGAAATCCAACAAAGAAATTTAAATATCAGAATATGCAGTGTATGACTAACATTTTTGGAAATATCAACACATATGGCATGTCATCAAAGAGCTAACTCCATTGTCATCAACTTCTGCTTCATGTGTGTAAATATAGAAAAACTATCAATAGTAATCGAAACTGTTCGACAGGTCCCAAAGAGCCTAATACAGCCTATAGCATTTGCAGGACAGGAAGATGATAAATGCATATGCATTGAAATAGAAAGTAAGCACACTGATTCAGCTTAATTTTGAGCTTCTTGTGCAACTCTTATTGTATATGCTTGGTAAGGGCTCAAGGATAATGGTGGGCAAGTGAAACAGTCAAGAGGGCAAAGGGCCACGACAAATGTCAGCAAGAACCTTCAGTTTCTCTTTCACCTATGTTTTGCAAATCTCTTTGTTTATTTCTTTCAATTGAATATGGTTGTAATGCATAACAGGGCAGAATTTGAAATACCTCATGAGTAATTTACATTCATAGTCCTCCAACTTATACTTTTTTCCTATTGAAGTCCCTCAATTTTAATTTGTATCATAAAAATCCTTTAACTCTAACATTATTCCCACAAAACTAGCTCAATTGACATGTATTTAAAAAAAAAAAAGGTTAAAATATGACTTGATCTGCTAATATTGAAATAATGCATCAGAACAAACATAAAAAAGACTAAAAATTTATAATTCATGTCATCTAAATTACTAGGTAACCACCCATATAGGAATTTTGCACCAAATCACAATAACATTTTGATATAACGTATAAGTTTTTTCTTGTTCTTAACACGTCATTTTATTATTAGCATGTCAAGTCATATTTTATCATTTTTCCGTGGCTATATATTAACCAATGAACTTTTGTAGGAACGACATTAAAGTTTGAGGGATTTTAGAACTAGTACGAGTTGAGGGATTGTGAACATAAATTCCCCCAAGAGGTTGTGATTATAGTCTTAGATGAATCAGATAAAAGGATATGAGATAGGAAGAGTTATATAATCAAAGGAATGCATGTAATAGGGGTCTATTGAATCCACTACTAACATTTATATTTGCAACATATAAAAATAAATTGAAGAAGTAAATTGAACCAAGGAGAAATGATAACATGATCTACAACAATGACAATAGCAAAAAAGAGAACCATGTATTGAATGGTTGGAGAAAACTTTAAAAAGTCTAGAATGGTAGATTAAGGAGAAACGAAGATCTGTTCAATGAATACAGCTGAAGAAGAAAGCTATGAGATAAAGGGCCAGGAAAGCAGTGAAGATCAGCTAAAACTTTTTTTGCCACACTGACAATATATGGTCTATTGTACGAGAAACTGTCAACATGTTAGTTAATCCTTTAGTGGAGCCCAATGTACATAGTTCATTATATAAATTGATGCCATGCATGGTTTAAAAAGGAGCAAAGCACAAGGAGGTGCCAAAGGGTTTTTGAGCTTACGCGCAAGGGCACGTGCCTAAAAGAGGTGAGGCACAAAAATAAAAATTATGTATAATAAAAATTTATCCTTTCTAAATTATTTAAGTTAAAATTTCTTTATATTTACGAGCCATATATTACCCAATTTAAAGAATAGATAACACTGCTATAAAATGAAATTCTAATTCTAAGTTTAACTCTATAATTAACATATTTTCAATATTATTATGAATTCAAAATATTAATATATTACATATTTTGAAATCCAAATTTATTTATGTGTTAACACAATATATAACTATATGGAAATTATTATATATTAATATGATAATTAGTTGTTTAGTTAAAATCTATTTAAAATTATTATTGGTACCTTTCTATTGTACATTTTAATAAATTAGTAAGTATGTAAGTGCAAATAATTTTGAAAACAGTAAACCAAAGCTCATCTTCATATCAAGAACATGTTCAAGCATTTCAAAGAAAAGATAAAAGTACAGATGACCAAGATGATGATAGTGAGGACCAAAGGCAAGGTCACCAGTGACCAAGCAGTGCCTATGGTGACCAAATGGTACCAAGGGTGCCGATGGTGACCAAATGGTGTTGAGTCCACCATTGATGTCTAATTGAAGCCAACGGCTGAGGCTTTACAACTTTAGGGTTTTCCTTTATTCTTTGTTGCCACCTTCAATCCACCTCCAAAATTGGAGGAGGCAATTAATGGGACGTGATGAGGATGACTAGCGGTAATGCCAGAAAAGATGGAGAAGAAGGCAACTTTAGGACCCAAAATACAAAGGCGCACCTAGGCTGGTGCCTAGCAGCTTAACCAAAAAGGTAGCCAGACACAAAAGGCTAGCATCTTGGTGAGGTTGCCTGCTTTTCAGGTGATAAGGCGCTCAAGCTGAGCTTGGCAACACACAAGGCTGAGCCCAGAGCACACAAGGCTCGCCTCAGGCATGCCTTCTTAATATTGATGTCATGTTACAACCAAGACATCAGCTTATTCATAAAAAATTGCAGTCAACATCTATATCCTGAGAATAAAATGTCTACTAAATTTTGCAGGCTTGCAAGCTTAAGAAGTATGCCTCCATCTAATATATATCAAAAATCAAAGATAAGTTTCATTTAGCCCAGAGAATTTCAATCTCAGAGCCAATGGGATACCATCCACACCTTGATTAAGACATATGTATCATAGGAATTGAACTTGGTATTCAAATATAAAGGCACGACAGCAAAGAACAATCAAATTTAAAGGACCATATTGGCAACCTATCTATACCAATGCAAATTGGTATATCTTATTTCTGAAATAAAAAAATTTGAGACTTGCCTGCTGATTTGAGTGGGCTTCAAATCGAGGGGCCTTTGACCTTAGCTTTTCTGCCTGATCATATAAATTGTAGTGGAGGTAATTGCGAAGCAGAAGGTTGAGAAGTGTTTCCTGAACAACAACAAAGTACAGGTTTAGGACCTGGTAACATGGCCACGAAATATGCCTCCTATAACAGAAAACAATTATACCTGGCCCAGCTCATCATGGCGTAATGTTGCAACACGGTGAAGTGCAAGGAGGTTACTGCCAATAATTTCAATGGCAGAGTAAATCATAAAATTTTATCAACATGAACATACAACATGTTACACGATAATGTTTAGTAAAGCAAAGAAATAGTAAACAAGTACGATACAGAACTCACCCTCTAATTTCAGCAAGATCACCAGTGAATTCATAGCTAAGTGAGTAATAAAAGTAAAGCCTAGACGCCAAGACATCCACAGTCCTCCTGTTAATGTTCTTCAGTAAAACAATGCTTGCTGAAGAACAAGCTTTGGCCTACAAGGATATTATTCATTTGTTCATTGACCAATCAATTCAATACCATTCCCATAATTAGAGAAGAACACAACCCAATTAATGATTGACCATACCTCATCGTATTTCTTCTGATCAATCAAATATATCAGTACCAACAAGTAGCAATACATCTCCAATTCAGGCAAAGAGTGTTTGGGAGGTGAATGAGTCGCAGATGAAGCGGTATCAATCTCCATTTCATGATCATCCTCCTGTAACCAATTCTAATGGATGAGTAAAAATTCAATCTCGACAACCAAAAAATGCAGAGTCAAAATTCATGCGCCAAAATCACAGCTCTATTGTGAAACTCAACAGCCAAAAAATGTAGATTCAGCAGTATTAACACCACCCACAAACACAAAAACTCAAACAGGTATCATCCAGAAGACAGGAATGACCTTGGGAAGATAAGTGGACAAACGAATAAACGAGTCAGATCCAGGAGTAAGAACGGAACTGAGAAAAGCAGAAAGAACTTGAGCTTTGAGCTTTCTCCTTAAGGCCATTGTCAAGCGAACAGCTCTAACAATCCGGCGAACTTCTCGGGCATGGGCACCAGCTTCGATGAGAGAAGCAATCTCCTTAAGATCTACACCAACAAGAAGAACAGCAAAAAAAAACAAATATGATATTACGTCAAACACCGACAATCAGAGAAAGGACGGCTAAGAAAATAAAATCGAAGAAGACCAAGTAATAGACATACGGAGGAGAGTAGAAGGAGCAGAAGAAGTGGTGGAATTGGAAGGAGCTGAAGCTGGAAGAACCTCTTTCATCTCTACGTCTTGAGTCATATTGGAAAGTCTACTGAACAGGAAAATTCTTTCAGAGGATTTAAGAGAGAAGATTTGATAAGCGAATTCGAGAACAAGAAAAGAAAGGGTGAAATCTCTGATCCGGTGAACAGAGAGAAGATGAAGACAGAAACGGAGAGACCCGCTTTTCTTTTTCAGCAAGTCTAGCAAACAGTGATTTCCCCAAGAGGGCAGACGGAAGAGGAAAAATTACGATGCCAACGACGCCGTTTGAAGGGTAACAAGCTTTTAAAAACTCAGCCCGGTCCTCCGTCGAATTGAAAATTACAAGAAGCGTTAATTTTTCAGGTATTTTTTAATATCCGTTTAATTTTTTAATTTAAATTTTATTACTTTTCTCATATTATAATTTTTATTATGATAAATATATGTAAAACATTGATAATTTTTATCTCATTTTTCATTATCTTTTATTATCTTAAATATATGAAAATAAATATATTTTATATAATATATTTTTATAAATATATATATATTACCATATATATATGATATATACATATTTAATGATATAAATTAAAAGATATATATATATATTTATTTCTCAATATATCATACATAGGATACTAATAAATATATATATATGTATAATTTATTAATTTATTAATTTATTAATATATATTTTATAATGTATGTATTTATTAATATATAGTATAAATATATTGATAAATTTATGTATATTATATAATATATATGATAAATGCATATATCTATTAAAAAATATCATATCATATACATTTATTATTTATATATGTTATATTATATTTTATATGTATTGTCACATCCTGACTTACACGGTATCTTTATATGCATTTATTTTACGAATATGTTATAGTTAATGATTGATGGAAGTATGAAATGCATGAAATAAATATGATGCATGAATGTATTAACTTGATGATTATGATATTAAGTACTTTATGAATGGAGGAATTCCATATGATATGGAATTTATAGAGAAAATAATAAAAGAAGATGAAAGGATGATTATAAAGTTGAATATGTATGAAAGATATTAATTGAGAATACGTGCGTTGAATGAATTAGTATGTATTGGGAAGTAAGCAAAGTGTGTTTTCATTTAATGCCTTGAATAAAGCTCTATAATGATAGTTATATGTGTAAAGTTATATTGTGGTATGTTATTATGTGATATAATGGGATTTAAAATAGGTAAATGCAAGTTAAATGATAAGAATGGTGAAAAACACACTGGTACGGGCATACGGGTTCGTGTACGGGCGTACCATTAGTGTTTTGAGTTGTACGACCGTACGGTTTGATCGTATCACATGCTAATTTTGACAGTAACTTTGGTACGGGAGTACCAAATGGATGGTACGGCCATACAAAAGCTTCGGTGTAAAATGTGTTTTGAGATTTTTTAAAGCGTATGGGCATACCAATTGATAATACGACTGTACCATTATTTCGGCATAGATTGGTATTGAAGTTTTTGGGATCGATATGGGCGTACGTGGTACGATACAACCATACTCAACATAAAATTGACATTTTAAAGGCAAAATTAGGTTAGTTTCTACAAAATGTTTCCCTTCCTAATGTAGAAAAAATTTATTCTCTTTTATTTTCTTTATGTTCTGAGTTAAAGAAACGAGTCATTTTAAGGTAAGATCATAGGTAGATTCCAATTTCTATGTTTCTTTTGGATTCTATAAGTTTTATATTTATTTTCTATTTCTTTATGTTTTTTTATATAATTAACAAATGTGATTTGTGTGTACATAGCATAATTAGAGTGTTTGGTGAGAGATAGAAATAATAAGTTGCTAAAATTGATGTTTGCTTATAATCGTATGAGTTTTTGTTGTAATATGTGGGATTGTTGTAGATTTAGCTTGTAACTTTAGCATTTACTATTGTAATTATTGCTAGAAGTATGTCAATGAGGTTTAATGGTGTTTCTAGAGTTTAATATGTTTAAATATTGATAGAAAAGATGATTATATGTGTTGGTAGATTGATATTCGATATGCTGTCCAATTTGGGAATAAAGAACAGAAGTGTGCGTGTCTTGAAATTGTTTGAAAACATGATAAACAATGTGTTTAGATATTGAAAATGGAGTTTGATAATGTGTATAAGTATGTTATGGCATACAAATATCAAAAGGGTTCAATAGTGGTAACAAATGAGTTATAGTATGAAAGATGAAGACATATATGGATTGCTTAAGATGTTAAGTTAAGTACAAGTTGCAAGTGACTTTACCAAATGGATGTAAAATGAAAATGTTATAGGTTTAATGGACGAGACTCATAATTCTCCACAAGCTATTGATAAGGGCAAAACAATAGCAGGCTTGTGCTTTTCACTTCATGACCTTGTTTAAGGTCTTGAAATGATGTACCTATGTTTAAATGTTTATGCTATTCCTGTTATGAACCCATATAAGGTCTTAAAATGATGTTTTCTCAGTTGATTGCTTGTGATCACAAAGTAATGAGCTTACATTATGAATGACATTATATGATCATTATTGCATAAGATCATTAAAACATCATTTATGTATCATGTCATGAATTATCTATACATAAAGACATATTCATGACATATCATACAGATGATATAAGGGGGAAAAGAAAGAGATATACAGAATAATGTTCAATGAAAACGTATTGGGTCATACAGTTATTATCGATTCCTTTGATGGAATCATACAGTATAGGTTCTTATTATGAACCATAGATAAATGTTATATTCCTATGGGAACCAGAGAATGATACAGTACTGGTACATAGAGAAAATGACCTAGTATAGGATTGTATCCAATAATACAGAAAAGAAATGAAATGTTATAGAAAAATCAAAGGGAGAATGCAAAGCGTGAATGCATTCTCATAGACATACATGATCATTCATTTATCATAAAAGTATAGAGAATGGAATGATAAATGCACCACAATTGTGCTTGTGTAAAGATGTATACAAAGTGATAAAGTACAAAGTAATACTTGATACATGAAAAGTTACAATGTATTCATTTATGATCTTGGTTCTTATCTTTATAGAGGATACATTATGTGTTGCTTATAATAGCTAACAACTGATGTAAAATAACATGATATGGTACAATTATATTGCTTAATACTAGTTTGCTCTGGTTTGACTCTAATATGTTATTTATGATATGTGCACATGCTATTTTCTCATTTTATAGCACTACTGAGTTTTATATTCAATGTTTGTCATTTGATAAACGCAAGACCATGACCTTAGGGTGAGAACTTAGACTGATCGATTTACAGTTAGAGAAGGTTGTGATTCTGAAAAATCTCCATCTTAAAGCAGTTTGGGACCAATGTAACATACTCAATTGTGTGCTTGTTTATATGCAACTGATTATATTAACCTTAGCAACAATAAGACTTATGTGATGTATTTTTGGGTTGCATGTATTGTCAAGACCACCTAATCATGTATAGTTAAATATACAGTTTTTATTTAATAAATGATGGTTTAATGATATTATGAGAATGCATTTTTGTGTATTGGTTTTGCTATGATTTTGAATATATAAAATAAAAAAAGTATAGATTCTTTATGGAATATTTAATAATTTCCGTACTTAGAGGATTATTAACTATTCTATAGGAGGGTGTTATGTCACACCCGGCCCATACCCAAGAGGACATGCTCCCGTAGCACAGACGGCGGTCCCCAGAGGAAGACCAGTGCCTGTACCACCAGGGATGCATCAAACAGACGTCGTATGGGGACACAATGCTAAGCATAATGGTGGTCGTGCGACGGAACAATGTGATACGCAAACATCTTCCCAGGATAAACTCATCATACACACAAGTAATATACCATATTTCATAAATATAAACCATGTATACAAGATGTGAGTGCGTACATAATACCATCAAAAGCTATACAATGAATACAAGACTACTGCCACCCTAGCTACACAATTCAAAAGGAGCCGGAGTATGCCTCAGAAGTCCCGTACCACGTTGAGATTGGTCTGTCTCAGCTGACGACCTCTAACCCTTCTCTGAACGCTCTCCCGTGGGCTCTGAACCTACGTTCATCAAATGACAAACGCTGAGGTAAACTCAGTGGTGCTAGAAACACATGTAACCAGTCATGCAACATATAACAATTCATCATAAACATCATAGCAGGGCAATTCAATCCTAGCATCTTATGCAATGCAATGCAAAATGCTCCTGCCTTTCCTCCTCATCCCTCCTTTCACTTATTCACTCTTGTTTTCCTATAATTGTGCACATTCCTTTCGCACACGCTGGATCTTGATAGGTACCGGTACTCATCTCCCGTAGGAGGCCATTTAACTGTTGAGTGCTCTGCACTCGATATTCATCTCCCATCTCAGGAGGTTATATATCTAATGATTCCCGAAGGAATCCTATTCATTATTGATCCAGTGTGCTCAGAGCTGAGCTCTGCCCTCATTTCTCATTTTCTTTTCACTATTTTCCCCTTCACCCGTCATCATGATGCATGTCCTTTACACATATACCCGTCGTACTAACAGAATAGGGCATTTAACATATCATTAAGCAAGGAAAATATAACATTTCAAGCATCAGAATAGCCATCCATCATATATCATAGCAAAATGAGATCATACGGATCAAAATCATAAGCCTAGACTTCATTCAAGTCATAAGGCAATAACGGTAAGCCAAAAAGTGGCAAAAGACATTAACCTAGCACAAACCTGAAATTCAAGCTACTTCTAGCGTAAGCTGGTGATCTTGTCTCTAATC
>CANYBF011145585.1:0-15093 GCA_948192965.1 Dalechampia spathulata
AGGGTGGCAGTAGTCTTGTATTCATTGTATAGCTTTTGGTGGTTTTATGTATACACTCACTGATTGTATAACAGGTTTTTGTTTATATGAAATACGGTATAGCCTATTTATGTATGTTGCTTGAGTGTATGATGAATGGATCCCGGGTATATGCTTGCGCATCACATTGTACGTTGCACAACCACCATTAGGCGTAGAGTGTGTCCTCATACGACGTTTGCATGATGTATCCCTGGTGGTACAAGCACTGGTCTTCTTCTGGGGGGCCGCTGTCTGTGCTACGGGAGCATGTTTGCCTGGGTATGGGCCAGGTGTGACAAAAATAAAATGTTTTCTTTCCTTCCCTTCCATTTTTTATTCTTCTCAAACAAGTTAAAATGACTTTACCTTCCCATTTTCCTTCCAAATTTTCTTTCTTTCCTCCTTTTCCTTCTTTCCAAATATAGCGTTAGTTAAAAAGTTTTTATTAAGACTTTAAATTATTTTCTTAAACAATTGGATTTTAAAGTTTCAAAATTTGCTTTCTTAAAATTTATTTTCAAAAATTTTATAATTTTTAAAATCTTCTTAATTTGGTAAAATTTTCTAAAAACTAAAATCTTTTAATGAATATTTTCTTAAATCATTTTAAAAATATTCTTTTGAAGAAATTTGAAATTTTTTGAAGAATTAGAAGAATTCATCAAGTTTAGATCTTAATTAAAGGTAATTATGTATATTTTCTACTTCTTTTTCAGTTTATGCTAGAAATTATACAAATAGGGCAATGAACACATGAAGCTCAAGGACTTGCACGAAAACTAATAAAGTTATTGGCATAATTTTATATTTTGAAAAATTACCAATGCAATTATTTTGACAAGAACAGTAACACTAACTTTAATGTTTTGAGATTGTATATGATATATTGATTACTTTATGTTTGATATTAATTCATGATAATAATGAGCTTTATTATTTCCTTTTTTATCTTTATGATTTGATTTAATGGAGTAATTAGTGGCTTAATAATTATTTTCATTGAATTTGAGACGAGGTTAAAATCATAAAGTAATAATACTCTATTTGATTTATATTTCTTTGAAGAAAAAATACCCTCTTCTCTCTTTTCATTTCTTTTATATTATTGATGACATGTTAATATTAATGATATTTTTATTAATCCTGAGTTTTTGATATGTTTTGCTTCCATTTTTGTTCATAAGTTGTATTAACAATTAATTTTTTTTCTAAATATTTGCACAAGCAACTCTTTTGTGATGGAAGAGTTGTTAATATGACTATTTATTGAGGAAAATAGTTAATGATACAATTTATTTTTAGCAAAATAAGAATATTATTTTATTGTTTTTTGTTTGCTATGAAATAACTTTATTTGTGTTATATACTTAAAAATAATGGTATGATGGATGTATGTGTAAATGTCTTTCCTTTTATCATGTATCATATATGATAAGTTATATATAATAATGAATAGATGTCTTATCATATGTGTAAGTAGGTATGATATGATTTGGTGATTGATTTATTTTATGATGCATGATTAAATTTTTGGATGATGATTTGGTAATATATTGTTATTATTTGTGGATTAACTTATATTTTATGGGTAATTTAATTTGTTACCATTATTGATTGGTAAACTTTTTTGTGTGTATATGGATGTCTTTATGATAACTTGCATTATCAATATGTTTCTTCATTCCTAAGTAACTATTTTAACCATGCTTTCATTCATTCTCAGCAGTTTTAACATCATATTACATGGTAATTTGCATATATTAGAACCATACTCTACATAGCATGCATCGCTCATATACTTAGATCATATTCGTCCTTATTCATGCATAATTTGTATAGTTTCTATAGGATAGTTTACTTTACTTTAAAGTTAGCTTAATGTAATTAGAATTAGTTGTTTTGAGTAAGTTTTCTAGGTGCCATTCCATACCTATTTATTAGTTTTTAGTACTAGAAGCTTATTTTCTCCTTATAATCTTGTTTTGATATAGTTTTTTAGGATATTTCTAAGTCACACGAGTCCTACACGACTCGTGTATGACCTACACGACTCGTGTAGGTCTCGTTCTTCCCTTAAATACCTTTTCCTTAATTCCCACGAGTCATACACGACTCGTGGACATCACATACGAGTCGTGTATGACTCGCCAGCCTTCCTTAGTTCCATATTTCGCTACCCTCGAGTTGTACACGAGTCGTGGACATCCCACACGACTCGTGGAAGACTCGGACCTCTACCTTACTCCCTCCTTTCCATTCCCACGAGCCTTACACGACTCGTGTAAGGTATTTTAGGTCGTTTTTCCACCTCTTTCATTGACCGTTAGAACAGAAAATGAAGGGTTAAGATTAGAGGGCAGTTCTGAAGGGAATTAAACGTGGGTTGAGTGTGAAAACCAGCAGTCAGTTACTTTAGGAAAGAAAATTAGGTTTTAGAGAAGAGAGGAGAGAAGAACTAGGAAGAGATACGATTTAGCTTCTAACTGGTTTTTATTAATCCTGATTTGCTGCAGTTGAGTTTTCAAGAGATTGAAGAAGCTTCCTAAGCATCTGGATTGGGCAAACCGAAAAGTCTGAAGTTGGGAGCAGCTGAAGAGTCTAAATCTAGTTCTCAATTTAATTCTGTCTTTTTTTTTACTGTAGTTACTTTCTGAATTGAACAATGGTTGTGGTGTTTTTATTATTGTTCATTCCTTTATTTCAATACTTTTACTTTATGCCCTAATTGAGAATTAGGGTTGGATGATATGATGCTTTATCTCTATTTTAATTAATGAATCAGTTTGTTTTCATGTTTCCATATGATTTATATGTCCTTAATATATTCTATTATTGAGATGATGACCAATCTTTTTTAATGGAATGTTACTTAGTTGTTTTAGTTACTTTGAAAGAAGAATTAAAATGACTGATTATATATATGGGAACACCTAATCATTAATTACCTAGACATAGGAATTATTGAATTGGGAAGCTAAATGCAGCATTGAGTTCATCATTGACATAGATTTTATGGTCACGAAAGTAGTCTGTAGGTCTATTTTCAATAGGTAATGAGTTTCTGGGAGGAAAGTTATTACACTTAAGCATTGCTTTAAGATTTAAACTGATTTAATTAATGAAGAATCTTGGTAGTTTCATACATTCAACCCTGAAAATAATTGTAATATATGTAATATATTCCTTTACCATTAATATTATGTTAGTTTAATATGTTTGAAAACGATTAATGTTTGTTATTGCCTAAATAATTAATGAAATCGATATTTAGTACTTGATTACCATCAATCCCAGTGAACGACACCTTTATACTGCAATTGCGACCCGTATTCTTGCGGAGGCGTAATTACTTTATTAAGGATTATAAATTTAAAGCTTGTTGAATTATGTGCATGTGAAGTTTACCCTATATATACGCCAACATATATATACATAATTACTTTTGGTAATGTCATGCAAAAGCTAGAATTTCATATTATTTTATCAAATTGAATATAATTTATCAAAAATCAAATCGCATACTTCTTCGATACTCAATATTTAACTATGACATAGATCTAGAAATTTTATAAAGATAAATATAATTTTCAAGAACACATTTTATAAACAATTTAAGATTGTAAAATCAAGAAAGAGTTTAACCAAACTTTGCAACACGTAAATCAAAATCCCAATTGGATATTAAAAAGCTAATGTATGTCTCACTCTTGTGAATTTAACCTCAATTTATTACTTTTTCATCTCATTTTTTTATATATATTTCATGCATTTTTACAAACCTTTGCACTTAATATAGTTTATTTTAATGTATTTTACATATTTTATTCCATTAAATATAGAATTTTATATTAGCATGATCATTTTATTGCATTTCATATATAATAATCTTTGATCATGGCCTAATTTATAAAATTATATGTTCAAAATGTGTTGATTTATGCTATTATGAGTTTAATTGGCCTAATTTTACATGTTTTAGTTATTGTAATTTTACACATGTTAGACTCGAATTTATGACTATATGATAGAATATGCCTTGCATAATTTGTGTGAGGCTTGGTAAAATAATTTTCCCTAGCTAGCTAATGATATGATTAGTGTTAAATTTACACAAGTTATGTTAGACACACTACACAATTTTTAAGTGAAAAATAAGAGTTTTTAGATTTAAATTCAACAATTTTAATTGAAAGTATCATTTTAAGTATTTTTTAAATATGTAAGTGTAGTTTTTATTAAGTTTTTAGGAGAAAGAACATCAATTTTCATCATCATATCCATTTTCCTTTTTTTGCATATCTTCTTCTAACACCTTAGTGTCTTTGATTTTTTCAATTGATATTAGGTAATTAGCTAGAAAGTTTCTCTAGCTCTCCTAATCTCTATTACAATGTTTAGAGCTTCAAAAAACATTAAAAACTTGAAGAGTTGAAAGTTAAACTCCAAAGAAGAGGGAAAATTAAAGAAGGAAATAAGATTAAACTTTATATTTCTATTTTCTCTTTTTTAATATTTTGATTGTAAACTTTATATTTCTATGTTCATGAGTATATTTGGATTGAGGGATTATGAAGAGATACTACATATTTAGGAATTGAATGTATTTATTTTGAACTCATTTTAGTCGTAATTAATGATAATATCCTATTTCAAAGGCAGTTTAGTGTACTTATAACAAATTTTAATACTAATTATTTCATAGAAAATTTAATTAATTATTAGAATATTTAATATGAATATCAGATTAAGTTGCTTATACATAGGAATTTATTTTTTATGAGGGATTAATAAGGATAATTGTGAAAGTAATTAATTAATTCTAATAGATAATTTTAACAGGTTTATTGACACTTTAATTTATATCCTTTCACCTAATTATCTATTAATTAAGATTAATTTTCATTTAAACCTAAATTAATCATTTCAATCATACACATTTAAAAAAGAAAAGGAAGAAGCAGAAGAAGCAAGTGCAAATGGCCCAGATAAAATGTAAAATGATGTATTATCCAGTAAATCTAATTGTTATGTAAATCTGATATACAACTGAATAAATGAATGTCAATCCTATGAATTAATTAGAACAAACTAATAAATGAATGAATGGAGGAATTAATATGTTAATTTCACCGGCTCGTCAACTAGAAAACTAACAAACAAAAGGCTCCATTTGGATCAGCATTACGCTAATGTCATCTATGGAGCCTCGAGCAACCGACAGATCCACAAGCTTTTTACAAGCAGACAATGGCTCCGGCTTCTCAACCCCAACGCACCATGCTCTCGCAATATCTACAGCTTCCTGATTTCCAACCTGACAAACCAATTCACACAACTTCCTGTCAGATATCCGACACAACATACAAGAGCATGGAAGAAAGAACACCGCTTGGGTGTCTGTCAGAATGTACACACCTTATCCCATAAACCGTCGGAAGCTAGGATCAAAAACTCGCATTCAGGCTTCAGTTTCAGAATTTTTGTCTCCGGCTCTGCTATCACCCATTCTTTAAGATGGCGGTCACCGAAGCCCCTGGATACAGCCAATGATCCCTGAATTCTCCATACGCCATGGATTAAATCAACATAACCACCCTGAGGAAATTCCAGTTAACCACAAATTAGAAGAAATCCAAGTGTAATCTGTCCAATTCCGTATGGAATCAGAAGACGTGTGGTCTATCTTTTGACAGGTTGCTTACCAAGGCCTCAATTCTTTTCTTCTCATCTTCTCTACAAGGGCGGTGATCAGATGTAAGTGCCTGAGACACGCCACCGATGCTCATGACGGCACGGCAATCACCGACGTTAGATACGACAAGGTTTCCGTTGCGAATCAAAGCCGAAACACAGCATGATCCGCCCCTTAAATCCTCCTTAAGAAACTGAGTATCCGTGTTTAAATACCCATGTTTAACTGCATCTTCAATCTGTTCTTCATCTCTACTGGTAATTTCTTCGACAATGTTCGTATCCAAGTTTTTTGCTGCGTATTCAGCAGCTTTGCAACCTCCATGGCCATCAAAAATCCCAAAGAAAGCCTGCAGATTAGTGCCGAACAAACTCATCAGTGACGAGTAATAAAATCAAACGTCATTGCAGACTTGATTGATGCTGCTTAAATTGACAAATTATACAGATAAGTAACTAAAAGAATGAAATTTGTCGACGGGAAGAAGAAATAAAGGAAACCTGTTTGGGATCAGCTTCAAGATCAACAACAGCAGAGAATCGATCCTCCATAGCCTCCCTTCTACCTTTCTTACAATACACAGAATACCCAAAACCCTCTCTCTCAACCTCCGCCACATCGGCAGCCGGCGTAACAGCGCCGCTATCGGCATCAAAACCCGTGTTAAATGCAGGAATAACAAGCCTTGCGGGTCTTTTCCTCTTCAAAACAGGCCCAGAAGAAGAAGAAGAAGAAGAAGACGAAACCGGAGGCTTCTGGAGACGTAAACGGAAAGGAGAGCGAGGAGACGAAGGAGACGATAATGGAGAATTATGTGATGCTGAAGCTTTCATTTGAGTCAGTTTTAGGGTGAGTACTTCAGCAGCAGCCGCCGCCGCAGACGTTTTGTTGCGAAACAGTGATGAAGACGGCGAGAAGACCGGCGAATTCGAAACCGCCACGGAACACGACATCGTTTTAATTTGAATCCTTTAACGTGTTTTGGTTTTGTTAATTTGTCAAGTAGATGAGGAAGAAAAAAATACAAAGAGAGTCGTGAGTATATATAGAAGGGAAAAAAATACAAAGAGAGTCGTGAGTATATATAGAAGGGAAGTGTCTGTTGTCAGTTCCGCGTTTTCAAGTTTGTTTTCTTCTCCTTGTCCTTTCTTTTTCACTAAATTACATAAACGCCCAAAAGATTTTCCTAAATTTCCATTTTTAAAAAATTCTTAGACACTTGAAAGCAACAAATGAGCGTCCAATTTAAGTTAATGTTAAAACTCGAAGATGAAATCATTAATTATGGAAAATTGGAGGAGCATTTTATAATTAAATAGTTTAATTTTGGTTTCTGAGGTGAGTTTAGCGAGAGCATTAGTCGTTGGATGAGTCATCCTTATGATGGAGTAAATGACTATTTTACCCCTGAAATTCGAACGTTCTCGAGTTACTGGAAACAGAAATTGGGTGGGGTTCAGTTCAGGCAATAACTTAAGCCTAAGCTATTTTCGTATTGGCATTGTTTTTCGTTTTCAACTATTTTCTATTTTAATTAATGGACTCTACCTAATTTCAAAATTATTCTAATCATATACATTATTCATATATTATATAATCATTTTAATTATATACACAATATTAAATTCTCTCAATTTTTAAACTCTATAAAGCTATTTAAGTGAGAGTGTATGCATATTATTATACTATTTAACATAAAAATAATTTTGATTTAGTTTTAAAATTGATTTTTAAGGATTTGATATCGGATCATGGCTGCTTACTACTGAATAATAATATTAAAAGGGGGTGAAAGTGGAAGGAAAGTGGAAGATAGAGGTCGAACACGTCATGTATGTGAACGCAGTTGGAATAGTGTGTGGAAAGAGTGTTTTCAAGTCTCCCTTCCTCATCATCCATTTCCACCTCATTTCAAACAGTATTCTTACATCATTCTTTTTTTTTAATTTAATTTAATTTAATTTAATAATACTTGCTTGTTCGTTCTTTTATTAAGGATAGTTTCATAACATGTTATACTAAGACATATTTTTTTAATATTAATGAAACACGTAGAACAAAAGAAACACTTTTCTCAAATTAATTTTAAAATCTTAAGAATAAATCCAGATTTATTAATATGAGATACGAATCAATAAAGGATCATTTTTTCTTGAAAATTAAAAGAAATTTTAACTTATTTTAACAAGAAGTCATAATTTTATAATATAAATTTCATATGAAATAATATAATAAATAAATAAATAAAATTGAATTTAACTTTATTTTATTGAACATATAATGTCATTAATAAAAAGGGTAGTTCAAGCAATCAATAATTTCTTATGCAAAATAAATTTTGAAATTAACTCAAAAATATATATATTATTTACGACTTTTATTAAATTAATTTGGAACGTGTAATAATATATATTAAAAAATGAACTAGAAAGTCCATGTACACATGGTTGGAGTTGTATGGTATTCACTTAATAAGGTGGGTCCCACTGCGCTGCTTCCGGGAAGTTACCGTTAATCTTCATGTCATTTTGCAATCGGGCGGTGAGAGGTGACCGTTGATGATCCCAGGAGGGTTTCCCCTCAGTATTAGTCAAGTCTTCTAGTTGTCATTATTAGAAAATAACTGCAACAAGTTTCATATTCACCCCCTAAATTTACAGCTAAGGTTTAACTTGCCCCAACATATACTTTTTCATTATTTTAACCCCTAAATTGCACTCCATTTGCCAAAATTCACATTAAGGGGTTTAAATTGCCTAATTTATACTTTTGGCTGATTTCATGCAATAAAAGCTTAGATTACTCCTAAATTTATAATAAGTTTATGATTCTTGAGTAAATATATATTTATACAATGTGTGTAAGATATATACTAAAAATATTTTACAAATGAATTTTTTGTACATTTTGATTAGAATATTACAAGCAAGTATTTTGATGGATAGTATTTTTAAGTTTATCAATTATCTATAAAATTAAGTGTTTTCAATAAGGTGAGAAATATAAATCAAGTAAGAGGTATTAATTGAATAATTCTAACAATTAAAAGTAAGAATGTAAAACACAAGCAAATAAAATTAATTTTAAATTCTATGATGGAAAACAAAGTCTGAGGTAATTAAAATTGAATTTAAATCAAAAATAAAATAAATTGGTTGATAGATCAACTTAATCACAAAAACAAAAGTTATAACAATTAAAGATGATTTAAATCTTATCCTCAAATATTTAAATACAATAATTTAATTCATTCATTGTTTAACTAATTAATTGTTATCCCAAGCCAATCAATTAAAAATCCTTTAACTCATTTCCATTTAATTCAAAACCTTTTAAAACTCAACACTACAAAAGAGAACGGGCAGACACTTAAATTTAACATTCAACATTAAAAAGGATTTAAGATAAACTCAATTAAACATAATTACATTAAACTCAAATCTATGATTAATCACTTCAACTCACAAACAACTACTCATTATCCATTAGTTATAAAACAACTAAAAATATAATGAAATAAAATGATTTTACATTAATTGAAGATAAAACTAAGAAAATAAATATTCAACCATTTGCAAGTTGAATGACTTGTTAATCCATTCTTCTTTCAAGTCTTTCGATCTTCAAAAACTTAAAGCTCCAAAACTATAAATGGAAATGATATAATAAAGATCTATTAAAATCTAATCTCATTTTAGAACAGAAAGATGGATTTAAATCAAGATCAAAGTTCAATTGCATTTAAATCCCAAATCTAATCCAATCTTAATTCTTTTAAATTACTCTAAAAGATAAAGAAATTTTTATCTAAAAGCCCTCTTTTTAAAAGAAGAAAAGAAAATATTTATACCCTAGAAAATATTTATACCCTCTTTAAAATGAATCACAACCATTAAAAATAAGGATTCAATGATGTAAATTCTACCTTAAAAATTGAAAGAAAATGCATCAAAAGAGCCCAACTTGACTCAATTGGTAAGCACTCAAGTTGATTAAGTTGTTGACTGGTGAAAATGGGAGTTCTAGGAGTTAACTCAAGTAAAGTTGACACACTTTACTCAAATTGGCTTGAATGACTAATATAATAAAGTATTAGTAAATAACTTGAGTTAAGTTGATACACTTTACTCAAGTTGCACCTAAAATGACATAAAAGATTGAAAATTCATTTAGAAAAAGGACATAATTTAACAAAATAAAACTTCAATAATGAAAATGAAGATTAAAGAGAAAATGATGCAAAATTGGAGTCAAAATGCAAAACTAATTAAAGATGAAATACAATAGATGAATGCTATGAAAATAAGAGAAACTATATGCAAAAGATATAATAAGTTGGGTGAAAAGAATATAAAATGTAATTCAAAATATAGAAAAATTACAATATAAAACTTGTGTAACAATAATTAAGTGTTTAAATTAATATTTTTAAGTACTTATCTATTTCATGTTAAATTTGATAACACAATTTAAATCAACTTAATTTTGTCAATTAATTAAAAAACATTTTAAAATAATAAATTAAAAATTATGAGCTCTCTTTAAAATTAATATTGAAATCTCAAGTAGGCAATACATAATTATAGTGGTTTAGTACAATAACTGTCTACATCTACTCTCCTAAGTAGTAGCTTAAGGTTCCATTAAAATTTCACAAGATTACACAAATAGATTCTTCAACCAAGAAAATCAACCCTAATGTTTTGTAGGTTAACACTCAAATCTTTACAATAGAGTTTAATCTCACAAGATAACACTGTCAATTACAATAATAATACCCAAGTAATTGCTCTCACTAACCTAATACAAGGTAATCAAAATAGAGTAATTAACAAATTCAAGTGGATAAAAGTAATTAGAGAGAGAGGAAATATGATAGCTCAAGATTCAAGTTACTTACTTGAAGAAATGATTTTCCAACCTTAATATACTTCTCTCACAACAGGAATCTGTTTCTCTTAGCATTAAATGCTAATAGTTCCATTGAAGCCCTTTTAAGTTAAATAAAAAAATTAATGCCCAGAGTCATGTACGATTGTACGTTCAAACGGTATGCTTGTATGAGTGCTTCAAAACTTAAGTCTAAATTTAGGTAGTGATTATGGTATAACCATATATAAAAAGTGGTACGCCTATACCAAAGCTTTTGCCAAAATTGTTAACTTTCATAGAATGATCCAACGATTCACATTATCAACCACATACAACCTAAAATAGAAGAAATCATGCTAAAATGATATAAATTAATTGTTAATATCAAAATCCATAAACAATAGCCAATAATCTCCCCCTTTTTGATATTGAAAAATAATTTAACTAATGATGAAAATCTCCCTCTCACAATAAGCAAATAAGCATTCAATCAACAAATGCAAGTATACAATAATCCATAATAAATCAAAAGGCATGGAATAAACATTCCATAATATTCATCAAAATAAAATAGCAACATCACCAATAACTTAAGTTCCAAGTACATAAACTAAAGTATCAAACCAAAGTACCAATAATTTACAAACTAAAAACAACAAAATAAGAAATGCAAACATACCAAGCAAACTAAATAAGCATCCAAACATAAATCTCCACCTTTGGTAATAATAAAAAGACATCATTTTGAAGGATGAAAAGGTGGATCAAGTAGAGTTTGAATGCTTTAAAGAGTAGTTGTCACACCTAAACCTGGCGTAACATGCTCTCGTAGAATAGTTAATAATCCCCTAAGAAAGGAAATCGTTAATTATTCCACAAAGGATCTATACATTTTTTGTTGTTGATACGTTTAATCATATCAGATAATGTTTATACTTGTAATCCAATGACATGTGTAGACATGAGTAATATCAATACATAATAATATGTAACCTTTTTATCTTATACATATATTATATATTTATCATGCATACTTATATCATCATCCATTCTATTAGATATGTTTATTTACTTTTACATGATAAGATGGTATCGATATTACACATAATAAATATTCATAACACAAGTATTACTGCTGCTAAGGTCAATATAATAAGCCATATATATAAAACACCATGGAGTATGTTATATTGGTCCAAACTGTGTTATATTGGTCCAAACTGCTTTGAGAATGAGATTTCCTAAAATTGCAACCTCTCCTGGTCCTACATTCATCAAATGATAAACGCTGAGTATAAAACTCAGTGGTGTTATTAATGAGTAAATGACATGAGCACGTATCATATATAATATATTAAAGTTAAATCATTGTAAACCATCATTAACCAATATAATTGTATCATATCATGCCATTTTGCATCACTCATTAGCTGTTATAATCAACGCATATAATATAATATGCAAAGATATTGACAAATACCATAAAAGAATCCACTGTAACTTTATCTGTATCAAATATTATACTATACACTATTGCTCTACGTACATCTCTGTATAAGCACAATTATAATGCATTCATTATTCCATTCACTATACTTTCATGATATATGAATGATAATGTATGTCTATAAGAATGCATTCATGCTTTGCATTCTCCCTCTAATTTTCCTGTAACATTTCATTTCTTTTCTGTATGATTGTGTACAATTTCAATTTATACTGGGTCCCTCTATGTATCAGTACTCATCTCCCATAGGAGGGCATTATAACTGTATATCACTTTCTTTCCCCCTTATATCCTCTGTATGATATATCATGAATATATCTTTATGTATGGATGATTCATGATATGATGCATAACTCATGCTTAAATGATCGTAAGCAATGATGATCATATTATACCATTCACAATATAATCTCATTACGTTACTATCATAAGCAATTAAGTGAGAAATCATCATTTTAAGACCTTATGAGGGGTCATAAGATGAATAACATAAACCTACTCTCGCTTTGCTGTTATCGATACCTGAAGGAGAAGTATGAACTTGGTGATTTAAACCTATCATATTTCTATTTTACATTCTTTTAGTAAAGTCATTCATGTATTGCAATTAACTTATCATCTTTAAGAATTCATATTCATTCATGATAAGTAACCATCAATAAACTTTGATAATAAGCATATAAGCATAATTCCATTTACAACATTTCACATTTCATAATTAAGAGTCATACATGTCTTTCGACCAACTTAAGTCCTTGCATTATAATACAATGCATTAAGTGTATTTGTACATCATTGACTTCTATTTTTATACCTGGTTTTAGGAGCCTAGAATGTCTATTCATTTAGGTGCTACAATATACAAGTTAAGTTACCATTCATTTAACAAGGTATATTATTTAAGCATTTACCTAACTTATCTTAACCATTTTACCTCATAACTGATCATTATAACTCATATACATACTTATTCAAGTGTTTAACATGTAAATCCACACTTAAAAACATGTTCCATTCATTTTTAAGCTTTCCAAAGTTATGTATAAGTTTCATGGATCATACGTTAAGTTTTCCCATCAAAAACCACTCAAAATAAGCCTTAAAAGTCCACACGAGTCGTGCTGACTTCACACGAGTCGTGTAGAACCTGACCCTTACAAAATAAACTTGTTTTAAGACATCTACAAGCTACATGAGTCATGTAGAGCTTACATGAGTCATGTAAGACTCGTTCTCTCTCAAAAACACCCATTTTTCAGCATTTTTCAGCACCCAAAACACCTCTAAATGGTTCCCCAAGCTTCTTAACCCAATACCATGACAAAAACACCTTAAAATTACTTCAAAAACTTACCAAAAACATCAATTAAACATCATTTAAAGTTCAATCATGCATAAAATACAATTCAACATAAGTTTACTCTATTTAACTCCTCCCACTCATAAAGTGATTCTAACATTCAGGAACATGCATGATCTCATTCTTCCATTAATCATTAAGCATAACAAACCCTCTAAACACCTTTACACGTCATTTACACACCATAATAATTAACTAAAATAACTAATTCAAGTGATATAAGTTAGAATTTAACATATTTTTATGCATCAAAATAGAAATTCATTTGGTTATGCATAACACCAAATTCAGTAACTTAACTTCTTTATTCTTTCATCATTCTATTGAATTCTTCCATTTATACATAATAAACACAACCTAAAAATAACTTAATTCTTCATTTAAGATATAAGAAAACATAAAGAAGAAGAAAACATGAGTAAAGCATATAAAACACCAAAAGAGCATGAAATCCAAAACCTATGCATGATTTTACCTTAGAAAAGTTTTTGTTTATTTAAGTGAAGATGAAAAGAAGAAGGAGAAGAGGAAGAAGTATTACGTTGGAAGGAAAAGGATGAGGAAAATGTTTTATGCATATCCTTAAGATAATATTGACTTAAATATAAGAAGAACCATTCATAAGGTGTCATTTATCAAGCTAATAACACTTCCTTACCCAACTTACTTCCTTCTTCTTATATATTTATTTTTGTATCATTATTTTATATCATGTTTACATAAGGAATGTATTCATCACTCATCAATATAACATGGATATAATCCATAAATAAAATTAGTTTCCAATATTAAACTTGACTTTTCATGAAATGCCATTTATATCCTAACTTAAAATTTTACATACCATTGATTCTAACTTAACCTTAACTTGTACTTACCCATTTTAAACTATACTTTATCACATATTAATATGTTATAAATGCCAAGGAAGCAGTTTATACATATAAATTCTATCATAAAACTTCATCAAAAGCATTCAATAAAAGCATACCCGATTTTTATCTTTGATGCATATTCACTTCTAGTCTCATCTTTTCACTTTGTTTTCATTTCTTTCTCTATCAATTTCATTCCATATTGAATTCCTTTATCTATAAAACATTTTATTTCTTATTCATTATATCAAAGCATTCATGCATCATATCTCATTCATGCATTTCATGCACTAATCAATCATTCACTATAACGTATGCATAAAATGCATACATACAGGGATGTTGTGTGTGTAAATGTGACAGTAGTAGTGGAGGTGTAGAATTCTTGAAATTTCTGATTATACTGATGCAGACATTGATCAAAAATGTTAAATTAAGACTCAAGCTTATCAAAAGGGTGATGAAAACCATCAAGCCTGGTGTTAAGAGTCATAAATTATTATGTAAGAAGATTAATAACTAAAGGAGAGACTGAAGGACCAATAGTAGATAGTGAACAATCCTCATTACGCCTTTGGCGTTTACAGTGAATGACAGCCTCATGATGAGCTGAGTCACGAAGGGAACTAGTGGGAGAATGAAACATAGCTTGAGTATCATCCTTAGAATACTCAATATTAGAAGGAATAAGGACACTTATATGGTGATAGATTTCTATAGCCTTAGCATAATATAGGGTAACTATGTCATTTGGCAAGTCATTCAC
>CANYBF011145866.1:0-13652 GCA_948192965.1 Dalechampia spathulata
GGTATTAAGTAATACCCCTTTTCTCCCTCGAGTTGCACGATCCAAAATGCGAATGGATTTATATGCAAAATAAACAAATAAATTCATTAGTAGCAAATGAATTTTGGATTTAATTGACTAGTCCAATACCATTTAAAAGTATGAACCAAGAGTCAAAATTCAGCAATTATTAGGCAATAATTGTATGAATTAATACGAGCCGGATCATAAAAATTCATTTTAATAAAAATAATTTTAAACAAAATTATTTTTGTTTGATCATGGAAAATTAAATGGGAGGGCTAACATCACATCAAAATTATTGGAGAAAGCCACTCGACCAAATAAAATCCAATCCTGTCAAAAATCACATTTATTCGATCAAAAATTACATTTTATCGTAAAAATTAATTTTGAGGCCAAAATTAATTGAATGTAATTATTTTATGACTTTTCCAGAATATTTGAGCCACTGTAAAGCATCAAATACCACTGGATACGTCAAAAATACAACAAAATATGATCCAAAATACAGTTTTTCTGGAAAAACGTGAACTATGTGCGCCGCACATCAAGCTATGTGCGCCACACATGGGCAAGGTGTGGCGCACATAGCATGACATGTGGTGCACATAGCCTCTAGATCTGCAAGAAAATTCAATCTGTCAGTACAGAAATGATCTACAGACAAAAATAAGCATGTTTAATAAAGACAGTACCTCATTTTGACCTCGTTTCGGCCTCCGGTTTGATGAACCAAACAATTAATTAAGCAATTAATTAAAATAATTGATTTTAAGGCTAAAACCGAGTAGATCTAGATGATTTATGATAGATCTAAAACCTCAAGTGCACAGAGAAGCTACTGGAGTCACTGGAAAATTCAAAACCGAAGCAGTTCGGGAGCGATTTGGGTCGAAATAGGACTTTTTTGTGAAAACCGGGATCTATGTGCGCCACACATGAGGGACATGTGACGCACATAGAGCCATGTGTGGCGCACATAGCTTTGAAAATCCAAGCAAAACTGAAATTCTTTTAGCAGAAACCCTAGATCCGGCCCCGATCTAGGTAGATCGGACCCAAAACCGGGTTTTTGCTTGAGGATTTTCATCCAAATCATAAGAAAAATAATTTTTGGGTAAAAATCATTTAAAATTCGGCTTGTTTAAGGCAGATCTAGGGCACCCAAGGCATGGGAAAGCCTTGAATGGCCCTAAAATGGCCAGATCGGGAAGAAAACCGGAGAAAACAGGGGTTAAAACGTGAGTTTCTTTGAAAATCGGAGCCTATATGCGCAGCATATAGGCCTATGTGTGCCACACATGTGTTACATGTGGCGCAAATAAGTCTATATGCGCAGCATATAGACCCAAAAATTAAGAAAAACAGAAGGAAATTGAAGAAAAATGGGAAAATTACCTCTAGGTAGTGGCTTTTCTTCGTAGATCTTCTTTCCTTTCATGTTTTGGGAGCCTAACTAGAGCCAATTTGTCTCTAATTCCCTAAGAAAAATTAATTAAGTGTTTAATTAATTTTAGAAATTATTTTGGCAGAGTTTGGCCTTGCCTTTTGACAATTTCGGGATCCCTTCAGATGAACCCCGAGCTCTATATTTATAGAGTAATTTTTGGGCGTGGCAATTTTGTAATTTTGGCTCGAATTTGAAAAATCCTACACCTATGTGCGCCACATATAGGACTATGTGCGCAGCACATAGCCTATATGCTGCGCACATAGGCCTATATGCGCGCGCATATAGTTCAGAAACCCTCACGTAGGGCCCACTGCAGTCACTTCCGGGATGCGCCCCAAAGCGTATAAGCGTTATTCGACGTAAGGAACCACTTTGTAGAAGAAAGCTTTTCCAAATTTGGTCCCGAAAGGGCTCCCGACCAAACGTCTTTACTATGCAACGTGCGTAGCCTATAGGGCTATGCGCTACGAACGTTACGATTTCGACCTATGCGCTCCACCTTGTACAGGCAGAACGGGATGCGTGCCATATGTCCAAGAATATGCAAACGTCATTTCAAGAAACTTTGCAGTTATAAGTTTTCTCAAATTCGGCCCCGAACATCGAGTTTTGCTAAATGGGCCCAATTTGGGCCCAATAGGCCCATCAAGGTTAAAAAGTGGCATACGGGATGCCGTGGGTCGTGCCTTGCGTAGGCACTAGCGGGAATATGTTGTACGCGTCAAAAACACTCAAATTGGTGAATTCGGGCGGTGGGCCTACCTGGGTACTATTTACAATGAATAGTACCCTTGTGGGCCCCACAGCATAAAAGGGGCCCGGAAAGTAGCAAATAGTATACCAAGCATTTTGCCTCAAGTGAAGCAGTGAATAAGGTGTGTTCCGTGCGTACAAAATGCCTTAAAATGGATAATAGTGGGAAGCGGGCCCCACTAGTGTTTGGCGGGCCCCACAGCGTGGTGAACCCATAAATGTAGCATTCGGAATGCAACGAGATGTGCCTTGCGTAGGGCAGCAGCGGAATGTATTCTGTAAGTACAGAATACACAGAATTGGCTAATTAGGGAAGCGGGCCCCGTTTGCATACTATTCATAATGAATAGTAACCTAGGTCCACAATGCAATATTTTGCATTCTGTGTATCCTACCGCGTGTAGGCAGGTGTGAAATGTATTCTGTAAGTACAGAATATACAGAATAAGAAATAGGAGTAGCAGGCCCCACCACTGTCCTAGGTGGGCCCCACAGCATAGTGGGTCCAGAAAATGGCATTTGCGATGCCAAGCGTTGTGCCTTCCGTAAGGCAGCTGGACAATGTATTTTGTAAGTATAGAATACACAGAATGGGTTAATAGGGGCAGCGGGCCCCGTTTCTGCTAGGTGGGCCCCACATATGTACTATTCATGATGAATAGTACCCAGAGCCAAAAATGCAATGTTTTGCATTTCAAGCAATTTGCCTTACGTAGGCAATAAGGAAGGGTGTTCTGTACGTACAGAATACTCAGAATACGTGGTGGGTCCCGCCAGGCGCCATGGTGGGCCCCACCAGTCTTGAGATGTTTTGCGCACTAGAACACACAGAGGAAGACACAGAGGTCTATGTGCATAATTGGGATCGATACCGGGGACTAAATCCTAGCCGGATGAACAAAGATCCAGAATTATACAATGGTGAAAAGTCAAGGTCAACATCATGTAACATGAAAATTATAAAACTAAGCATGAACAAATTTTATGAACCTATAAAAACATGAACCAAGGAGTTTACACATAAAAATATATGAGAAAATGACAATAATTAGGATCGATTTTCATGAAATAAGCAATTATGCTAAAAAATGTAAAATTCTATAACTAAAATGGTCTGAATGTGTAAAATAAGTTAAAGGATGAATGTTAAATGAAAATACAATTGCTTGAAGGTGAAAATGTGCAAGTAATGCTAAAAAGGACTTTAAAATAAAGGAAAATATAAGTCAAAAGCATGGTTATCAAGTATCATACAATTGTCATCTCAATAACATTTGGTTGGAGTTCATCTTGAAGAACACAGTGATAACTTCATTCAATTTATTTGTCATTTAACCAACAGAAAAACTAAATCATTTAAGGATTGAATTTGTGATATATATATATATATGCATTCTATATCATAATATATTAAAATAAGAAAAGGATAAAGAAAATGTTAGTTTTATCCCTTCAAATTTATTATCTAATAATTTAATATGATAAAATTAATTTTCATTATTGTTTAATAGTATAATTTCAACTTATACTTATAATATATGAGATTAATTAGGTAAATATTAGATTTTAAAGAATCCTTTTAAGTAAATATCATTTTGACTTTTAATTTTAATTTCTATCATATTTATTTTTATATTTACTTTTTTTACCCTTCCTTTTAAATATTTATTATTCTATCATAAGAAATCCTAGCCATCATGATAGATTATCCTAACTACCTCTTATCACCAACGTTATATCATCGTCAACAACTACTATCTCCTCGTCTTCCTCATCATCTTTGTCTTCTTCTTCAAAAATCCTAACCACTATCATAGAAAATCCTAGCCACCTCCAAACACATCATTATCAACGTCACCATTATCGCTATTATCACACTACGACCACCATGTTACAATATTATCATCGTCAACAATCGCTATCTTCTTCTTTTCTTTTTCTTCTTCCTCTTCTTCTTTATTATTTTTTCTATTATTTTTCTTTCTATTATTCTTTTTTCTCATTGTTTTTTCTTTACAAAAATATATTAGATCTATTATTTTTTTTCTTTTTTTACTACTACTGTTATTTTTATTATCACCATTTTAATTTGAAATATTCTTTACTATACAATATATATAGTAGATAAATGTATTTACTGTTATATATTATATGATATCTATACTAGATATACATATTTACTAATATATATAAAATATGATATATATAGTAGATAAATGTATTTACTATTACATATCATATGATATTTATGGTAGATAAATGTATTTACTAATATATACAATATGATATATATGAGAGATAAATACATTTTCTAATAAATACAATATGATATATATGATAGATAAATATATTTTCTAATATATACAATATGATATATATGATAGATAATTTATCTCGTAATATATACTACATGATATATATTGGTAGATAAATTATCTACCAATACATATCATATAATATATATGATAGATAATTTATCTACTAATAAATACTATATCATATGTTATATCTGATAGATAATAGATATATACCATATAACATTATTGACTTTCCAATTTTAATGAATGCTAAAATTGATTATTTACCAAGTGTGTGTTTAATTAATTCAAGTGTTTTTGCTAATATGGTTTTATTAATGTTTTAATATTTTAGACTTAATAATTCCTATCTTTTATATACTTATTTTGATGTACGTAATTTTGGTTCTTAATGGATAATTGATGTTAATTTTTGATTTCACATTATTATTGATTTTTTGTTAAATTGAGTAATTAATTTATTTGGTAAATATTTTGAAGATTTTAATTGGATAATTTGACTTATTATTTTTAGAAATTATCTAAGTGATTTATTATGATTATTTAAAATTTTGGAATGATATATATCTTATCTTTTAAAGATTTTTTCTACCTTTATTTGTTTCCAAAATACTTTATGGCAGATTTAATTTATTTGACTTTTCAAAAATCAAATATATTAACTATCTATGTGGAAGGAAACATGTTAGATTATCATTTGAAAACTAAATTATCAGCCCTATTCATGGAATGAATTCAACATATATCATGAAGTAATTTAAGGAGAAGTTTTTAAAAGATTTAGTAAATAAGAAATTTTCTTAGAATTTTTGTTAAGAAAATTTTAAGAATACATTCCTTATGAAGCTCAAATCTAATATCTTTCAGAATATAAAATTTTATTTTTGAAAAAATGATTTTTGGATATTCTAAAAATGGTAAGTTTTCAAAAATCAAGTTTGGTGATAAATCTATCTATCATATAAATTAGTTTGTTGATTTCACATAGTAGAAGCTATTTTTAGATTGGATTTGATAAATTTACATTTTTATACTCTATGTGTTTAGAATATAACAATCATATTTTTTCAAGTATAAATGTCACACACAATCAATGAAAACATGCTTCCATAGAATGATTAATAAAAATAATGTATTTAGAAGTTCAAGCATGCTTTGTCCTCACTCACATGCTTCCCAAGCAAACTTCCTAGAAGTTCACCCATCCTATAATTGCTCCAAGTCAAGCACACTTAACTATGGAGTTCTTATGGAATGAGCACCAAAAAGGTAGGTGCACCTTATTGATGTGGATAGTACCTATCTAATCACTTAAGCTATTCTCAATTGTACAGTCCTTACCTACATAATCTTGAAATCACTCAATTGTACAACCCCATTGTCTCAGAATCCTTCTTCTTCTGATGTGGGACCAATTCATTCATGTGCCTCTTCACCCAGAAACTTGCTAGGAGCTACTCCTTGCCCATGCTCTCTCTGGCATCGGCATCAACTCCCTACCCTCGCCAGCCCCATGTGTCATACGCTAACCAGCTTTTGCTTGGTTTAGCCCCAAACCACACCATATTAGGAGAGATCCTAACTTTGATACCAAACTTTAATAGCCTGATTTGATGACTGACTCCACAACCTAACATGAAACCTTTCCAGTATGCTTTATCCTCACTCACATGCTTCTCGAACAAACTTCCCAGGAGGTCACCCATCCTATAATTACTCCAAGTTAAGCATGTTTAACCATGGAGTTATAGAATGAGCACCAAAAAGGTAGGTGCACCTTGTTAGTATGGATAGTACATACATACCTGCACAATCTTGAAATTACTCAACTATGTAGCCTCATCCTTACACATCTCAGGATCCCTCTTCTTTGGATGTGGGATCAGTTCATTCATGTCCCCCTCCGACTAGAAGTCTACCAGGAGCCGCTCCTTGTCCATGCTCTCTCTGGTACCGACGTCCACTCCCCGTACCCATCAGCCCAAGGTGTCATAATTTGTAACTATTTATTTTATAATCTATGGCTTATTCATCATTTGTTCATATAAAATATCCTCATATAAATCATGATATGTCATTATGCAATTACTAAGTATATATAACATTCTTGTAATTTAATCAAGCTGCACATTTAATAATTTCAGTATCTCTACTATTTTACAAATACAAAATATTTTACTGCCTATAATTATACAATGATGGTTGCATAAATAAAATGACTGCTAGGAATATGTTATACTGCCAAAATTGTATTTTGAGGATTGTACAAGACTTGGAGTATCCTAATTGTGCTAGTGCCTTACTGATCCAGATGCCCCTCTAAACTACTCTGACTTGCGTTCATCAAACAATAAATGCTAAGTATAAAAATCAATGGTTTCTAATAATAATTGTGCTATAAATAAAATCCAATTATCTTTTATAATATAAATGCAAATAACAAATAAAGTAATTTAGTGAATAACATAATAACTATATATATTGATCTTTATATCTTATTATGCACAATCTATAATGGGTATATTTTCAATCTTTTATTCTTATAGTATATCTCTATATTTTTAGTATTTTTCAATATTTTTAATATTCTTTGTATCTGTATTTTTTGTATTTGTAACTATATTTGTATCTATATCTAAATCACTATACCTTCCTTATTCCTCTGAAATATCATGTTAATGATGTATAATGCACGACTTATGCCTTTATCATGTATACATATGCATAATGTTGGCTTAACTATAATAAAAATATTAACTAAATATTCATAAAATTATACAATGATATACTTATAATTAACAAACCTTTATATTTTACCAGTTAATTACATTATTGATTTTAATACTTACTAAGAAGACTACTATTTTGACTAAGACATAACCTTATATTGGATTAATTTATGTTTATATTTCTAAATGGCTCATAATACATCCAACATGGTGAGATTTAAATATGAACTTGATCTCTTAGCCCTTGTTGCTCTATTCCTCTTTAAACCAATTTGACATTCAATTTATAATTATTTATATCAAGCTCGTGCACCTTAATTTGCATGCTTAGTCATTATCAAGCGTATCATATAGTAGTTTTGGTCATAGGATATATGTATATTACCAATCCATAATTAATTTAACTAGAAAGGTATATATTTAGCATCCCTTGTTTAATGACTGTAGCCTCGCACTAGAATAATAGTATACATATAAAAATTCTTTTATCCATAATTTGAATATCACTATAATCATTTGTATGATTGATTATAATAGAATTAAGTGGTCAAATAATTAGTTTATAATACTATTTATCATATCTATATATTTAGTATATTTTAGTGCATCAATCATATGCATGGTGGAATGAAAAAAGCATGCTTTTAAATAGAATTATGGTATGAAATGGAAAGTGAATATTTAATGATGAGAAAGTATGCTAAGTTGATGAAAGAAAAGCATTCTAAATGTAAATGTTACATAGAAAGTGTCTAATATGCTTAAATGAGACATTTGGGAAAAATGCCTTTTATGTTGCGTAAGATAATGATTATGATGATGCTCAATGAATTCTTAATGTACATGCTTTTATGTGTGATTAGTTTGAGGTATACATGCATATTATGGATTAGTATATGTATTGCGTATTAATTTATACATATATTACATATTTATGATTTCATGGAATGTTGCTTTAATGATTAAGGCTTATAGCCATAATGAATACAATGTGGAATAATGGTTTTATGCTTAATAAGTGAGTATGTCATATGTATGTCCATGTATGAGTATGTATACATATTAGTATGGTAAGATATGCAAGGTGGTGATAAAGTAAAGATGCACTAAAGATGTGAATTTGGTATGCTTTTATTGAATGCTATAAATGAAACTTTATGATGGAATTTATGTCTGTAAAGTGTGTATTGACATGTTTAACATGTTACTATTTGATAAAATAGTGTTTAAAATGTGTAAACATAAGTTAAAGTAAAGTTAGAAGTGATGGTATGTTAAATGGTAAGCTAGGATGCAAATGATATTTCATGGAAAGTTAAGGTTAATATTGGACACCAATACATGTATGATTTATGCACATAACCCTATGATGAATGGTAAGTGTAATATTATGCAATCATGATGGAAAAATGATGCAATAATGGATATAAAGGGAGTGGAAACAAATTGGTTAAGTTAAGTGGTATAAGCTTGCAAGGTATCACTTTATGATTGATTCTTATTCTCTATAAGTCAAAAATTGGATTTATATTGTCCTACGACAAAATTAGGTTGGTTTTCCTTATTTCTTCACCATAACACATTCATTTTCTACCTTCTCTTCTTCTATTTATGTTCTAGGTTATAGAAAAGTAACATTCTAAGGTAAAATCATGCAAAGAATTTGGTTTCCCTGTTGCTTGGGTGTTCTATGTGTTTTACCTATATGTTTTTCTTCTTCTTCTATGCTTTTTACCTCTTTAATGAAGTGAGAAGTTACTGTAGGGTTGTGTTAATTATGTGTGAATGAAAGAAATTTATTGAATGATGAAAGATAGGAAACTTAAGTTGTTGAATTTGATATTTTATTGTAATCAAATGGGTTTTTGTTTTGGTGTGTAAAAATTATGTAAATCCTTAACTTGTAACCCTTAAATTAATCATTTAAGTTACTGTTTAAAGAGTGTGAATGGTGATTAATGGTGTTTCTAAGGTTTGGTATACTTGAATGATAAGGGAAAGATGATTACATATGTATATAGCTTGGTTGTAAAGTTGCTGCCAATTTAGGGACTTTTTGACCTTTCATTATTTTAGGGGAAGAAGTGTGTAGCCCTTAAGTTTGTATGAAAACATGACTGAATAATTTATCATCTATATGTGTTTACATTTTAACATCAATGTAAGCTACTAATCCATTATTAGGGAATCAACTTAATTGTAGCATAAACTTATTTACACGATTCCATTATATTCATGATGAAATAATGCTACTTTTGATCCTTTTGTAATGCTTGTGGCATCATCCTCATCATTCATTCATTTAATATTAGAATTCATAATACAATTATAGTGTTTAATCATATTAAAATATCATATGTCCCTTTAAAGGGTCAATCACGTAACATATAGATGACATATTAACATATTAACATTTTGATTCATGATCTGCTTAGTTATGTCTATTATGGTCATAATTCACTTTTCATGTCAAATATAAGCATTTAGGTACACCATTTAATGCATATGAATTAAATGCATAAGTATGTAGTTTTACCCTTCTCATACATTTATAGTGTATTACGATCATCCAATCTTCATTCATGATAAGCATGTATATACTATTTCACTTCATAACGTAACATAAGCATATCATGCATAAGAGTAGTTATTATATGCATATTATTTTCATTTAACCTCATTAATGCATGACATAAGCAATTGATCCTTCTATTGTCATTTAGTATGTGTAAGGTCATCATAGGTATGCATATAAGCATTTATCTTAAGCATTTAAAATAATAATATGCATGTAAGACTCTTATATTTGTACTTCTTGTATTTAATATATTCCATGGTTTCATAATGTATGTCATGGTATACAACACCTTTACATTCTCTTATATATGCATATATAAACCATGCACCTTCATATTGGTATATAGATCAAGCATTTAAAACAATAATGCTTTCATGAGACTTATAGTGTTTATACCTTAATCATATTACATTATTACCATTTCATGCTTATTCATATTTATTTATATGTGAAATAATGATCTATAGTGTTTTGGTATGCATAGCTATAAGATTGGAAGCTTAGAATAGTCATTCACTAAGGTACCGCAATGTTTAGGCAAGTTACTATTCATATGGTAAATAGGCATTATTTATTTGGTATATGTTATTATTCATTTAGTCATTTTCCTTTCATGTTTCTCACTCCTCATTACTATATTTACATGTACCATTAAGTACCCTTATTGACCATCTTATGAATCAAGAATGACACTCACTTTTAGTCCATCATGTCATGCACATCTTAAGGTATTAAACCATGTAAAAAAATTATGAAAACTTAGACATTTAAGGTATACAACATAAACATGCTAAAACTAGAAAGTGCAAATACCATTTCTACATGTATTTGGACTAAATGAATTTTTAAGCAATCTTCTCGGCCTTTAACATATACAAGCCATATACCATTGGAAAATAAACTCATCAAGGTTTAATTCAAGCTATAACATGCAATTTAATTCATCCATTAAGGCCCCTAAAATAGAAAAGGCCACATATTATGAACTCCTTGCCACGATTATATAATTTTGCACATTTTCAGCATATCATTAACTTACACAATTTTTCCCCCTATCATAACTTAGTCATATGGTCACTTTTATTGCATGAAAATTTTTTCCTAAGACTTATCCATAAGAGATATGTCTAGATTTGCAATCATACATTCATATCTCTCATAATACACAAAGTTACACAACTTACATATTATAGCTCACTTGCTGCCTTATGCGCCTCTTCATGCATACCTTAACCATTTGACTTCCAACCCATATTAAAATCATGCCATACTAAATGCAAGCATACATATAGATGTTACACATAATCTAAGGTCCATTTGGTCAACATGCAAGGCACATGTCCATACTTAAAAGCCAAATACATACAATATACATAAAGTACATGCTTTGCTGCCCCCTAATGAACTTTTTAGCATTTTTATGCAATAACTCACCTTGATATGCAACCAAACACCATATTCAACATCTAAAATACATTATTCAATCATGTTTCCATAAGAATTCATTAATTACATACTTCTACCCCCTTAAATATTGAAAAGCTGAAAAGTCCCTCAATTGGCAGCAACTTTGCAACCAAGCTACCTACTCATGTAATCATTTTCCCTCATCATTCAAGCATACCAAACCTTAAAAACACCATTAGTCACCACTCACACCCTTCAAACAGTAACTAAAATGACTAATTCAAGGGTTATAAGTTAAGGATTTACATAATTTTCACATACTTAAACAAAAATCCTTTTAATTGTAATAGAACATCAAATTCAACAACTTAACTTTCCTATCTTTCATCATTAAATCCATTTCTTCTATTCACACATAATTAACACAATCCCAAAACAACTTCTCACTTCATTTAAGACATAAGAAATCATGAAGAAAAAGAAGAAAGCATTGATAGAGTGTATAGAATACCAAAATAATATGGGAATCAAAACCTATGCATAAGTTTGCCTTAGAAAAGTGTTTTCCTTTAAGTTATGATGCAAAGAGAAGAAGGTAATGAAGAAGCTAAAGCTAGAAGGGTGTTATGATAAAGAAAAATGACTTTGCTTCTTTCTTACTTCATATAAGACCAAATTTGATCATTTCAGAAATTAACCAATCATATGGTGATACCTTGCAAGCTTATCCTTCATTACTTAATTCAATTTATTTATTCTTCCTTTAATACTCATTTTTACATCATATTGAGGTGATGCTTTCATCAAAATGCACTCACCATTCATCATGATATTATGGACATGAATCATACATGTAATGGTTTCCAATTATAACCTAAACTTTCCTTGAAATACCATTTGTATCCTAGCTTACCATTTAACACACCATTGCTTCTAACTTTACTTTAACTTGTATTTACCCATTTTAACTATACTTTATCATATAATAACATGTTAAACATGTTAATGCATCACCCTTCACATATAAATTCAATCATAAAGCTTTATCTAAGGCATTCAATAAAAGCATACCAAATTCATATCTTTAGTGCATTTTCACCACTTTAGTCATCTTTTCACTTTGTTTTAATTTCTTTCTCAATTAATTCCATATCATATGGAATTCCTTTATGTATGAGGCATTTCATATCACATTCATCATATTAAAGCATTCATGCATCATATCTCATTCATGCATTTCATGAACTAATCAATTATTCACTATAATATATGCATAAAATGCATGTACATAGAAATGCTGTGTGTGTGTGGATGTGATAGTTCAGGGGTGAGATCAAGACTATGTCATACATGTGGTTGACATCACTTAGGAGCTTATAAAGTTGGGACTGATCTGTGTTATTGGTGTGGGAGCATAGAATACTATGCCTAAGAGTATCCTAATGGTAGAGTGATGCCCGTTTACACAGTAGTTGAGGGCAAATTATACTAATAGAACCCCGTGGTCTAGTTGACATTTAGGGTTTCTTAGATCAATGATTTTAGTAGAGGATGGGGTAGAGGTTGAAACGGTAGTGGTAGACATAGTAGTCAGGGTTTAGTAAACCAGTCAGTAGGAGCACCGATATGAGGTTATAGTTAAAGGCAGAGAGAGGAGCTACAGGCCGTGGATGTGGTGATCGATAATTTTCATATTCTTGACCATGATGTATTAGTATTGTTTGATCCAGGATCAAGCTATCCATACATCAATGCTAGGATTGCATGTTTATTAGATATTATAAGTGAGAGATTGGGGTATGATATGTTGGTGTCCAGCCCTTTATGTGATATCTTAAATCGAGCACACACTTTACATTCATAAATTGGTTGAAATGTATTGTTATATATATTATTGGTGTGTTAATGATATGAAAAAAATGCTTATGATTTTAAGTATATGATGAGATTAAAGTTTTAAGCTCTAAAGTTGAAATTGGAAAATTTGACATAAACCATTGAAACAATCCCTAAACGGTGACTAATTGAGATTTTTATATTGAAAACACTTAGTATGATTAATTAAGTTAGCTCAATATGAATGTTTTAACTTGAAATTGATATATTCAAATTTTGGAAAATTTGAATTAAAAATTATTATGATGTTTATAATTGAGTGATGATGATGTAAGCATGCTGTAAGCGTATTGAAATCCTACGGAAGATGGCAACACGTGCGATTATAGTGGTTCGGCTAACTCTTTGCCTACGTCCACTTTCTCCTAAGTCTCGTACTTAGGGTTCAACTATAAACTCAATCAATTACAACAAATGGATTCACAAATGAATCCAATCCCTAGTGTTTTCAGAGGATCACACTCAAACCTTCACAACAATAAATCCTTACAATCACTCAAACAAAAGATAATCCC
>CANYBF011145973.1:0-17501 GCA_948192965.1 Dalechampia spathulata
TTCGTAGGTCTAATTAAAATGCTAACCAAAATTGCCAACCCCTGTCAGAATGGAGTTCCAAAGCTTTTAAAATTTCTGTCCCGGAGACATACGCGATCGCGTATCTTAACATATGCTAAACCCTAAAACATACGCGATCGCATATCCCAACATATGCGGCGTGTCACAAACATATACGATCGCATATGTTTGTACATATGCGGTGGGTCCAGAACATATGCAGTGTGTGACGCCCCAAAATGGGCCAGAATTGGCCCAGAATGGTCTGGAACGATCCGAATCAACCCGGAGTGGCCCAAGACCAACCCGAAATGGTCCCGAATCATCCCGGACTCAAACCGAGTCAAGACGGTCCAAAATTAGGGTGCGACAAGTACCTAAAAAGAAATGAATGCATTTATGTTTAATAGGTATGCTTGAGATCCAAGGTTAGTGAAAACAAATGGTACCTTGATAGCGGATGCTCAAGACATATGACCGGGAATGCATGCCTTTTCTCAAACCTCAAAAAATAAGATGGCGGCAATGTCACTTTTAGACACAATGCCAAAGGTAAAGTGGTTGGAATTGGTAAGTTTGGTAAGGAATCTAACTTTTCAATAAATAAAGTATTGACGGTTGAAGGGTTAAAACATAACTTATTAAGTATAAATCAACTTTGTGATAATGGTTATAAAGTTGTTTTTGATCCTAGGGGATGTTTTATCTGTAGGATTAATGATGATAGGTTAGTTTTTCAAGGTGATAGAATAGAAAATGTTTACATAATTGATTTGGATTCTATTCCCAACAAAAATGTGAAGTGTCTTGATTCTATAATTGAGGATTCATGGCTTTGGGATAGAAGGCTTGGACATGCTAGCTTTAAGAGCATTAGCGATCTGGGGAAGAACGAACATGTGGTCGGACTTCCAAAGATCAAATTTGCCAAGGATAAGGTATGTGAAGCTTGACAAATGGGAAAATAGGTAAAGTCCTCATTTAAGGTGAAAAACAAGGTAACCTCTTCTAAACCCCTTCAATTGTTGTATATGGACTTGTTTGGACCAACTAGAGTAGCTAGCTTAGGTGGTATGCATTATGCACTTTTTATTATTGATGATTACTCTAGGTTTACTTAGGTTTCATTTATAGCTTATAAAGATGATGCATTTAATGCTTTTCAAACATTGATTAAAAGAATGGAAAATGAAAAAGCTTACTATATTTCATCCATTAGAAGTGATCATGGAAAGGACTTTCAAAATGAAAACTTTAAATCATTTTGTGATTTTTAAGGCATTCATCATAATTTTTCATCTCCTATAACTCCTCAACAAAATGGTGTAGTTGAAAGGAAAAATCAAACATTTTGTGACATGCTACATACTATGCTTAATGAGTATCAATTACCCTCATACTTTTAGGCTGAAGCGGTCAATACCACTTATTATGTCACAAATTGAGTTGATTTAAGACAAATTTTGAATAAAACTCCTTATGAGCTATAGAATAGTAGCAAACCAAGAATTTCATACCTTAGAGTATTTAGTTGCAAGTGCTACATTTTGAACACCAAGGATAACCTTGGGAAATTTGATTCAAAAATTGATGAAGGTTTATTCTTAGGATATGCAACATCTAGCAAGTCATATAGGGTGTTTAACAAACGTTCTTTGGTTGTAAAGGAATCTATGCATGTTGTTTTTTATGAAACTAACTCCTTTGGTCTAAGAAAGGACATTATTGATGACGATGTATGAATCTTATTGGAACAAGGTGAAGGATAAGAGCATCAACAAGAAGCTACACCTAAAGATGTTGATAAGGAAGAAGTGAATAATCTTCCTCCTCACCTAGTTGCAACTCAAATTGAGCATGATCTTCTGAAAGAGTGGCAATTTTTGAAAGGACACTCCAAGGAGCAAATCATATTTAAAACATCAAAAGGAGTAACAACTCACTCTAAAATTAAAGATATTCATAACAATATTGCATTCATTTCTCAGATTGAACCTAAGAATGTGAATAAAGCCTTAGATGATGAGATTTAGGTGTTAACCATGCAAGATGAACTAAACCAATTTGATAGGAATAATGTATGGACCTTAATACCAAAGCCTAGAGAGACATCTATTATAGAAACTAGGTGGGTGTTTAGGAATAAGCTTGATGAAAGTGGTATCATAACTATGAATAAAGTTAGGTTAGTGATACAAAGATATTGTCAAGAAAAAGGAATAGACTTTGATGAAACCTTTGCACCTCTAGCTAGACTAGAAGCAATTAGAATGTTATTAGCATATGCATCTTGATGTGCATGATTATGCTTTATGTTTTTAGATGTTTAAGTGGTATTTATGCATTGATTTTATTACATTTTACTTTAATTATTGTGTTTTTCAGTGGAATTTGATGTATGTGTTAAGTGTGTAGCTTTGGGAAGGCAAATAAGAAGAAATAAGAAGTTTTGTGCATAGAGGAGTAACTCCACGATCGTAGACCTTAACTCCACGATCGTGGAAGAGGAGCCAAGATGGAAGGAACCTACTGGATTATTTCACGATCGTGGACTCTAACTCCATGATTGTGGAGTTCATAGAAAATTGCCTGAGACCTACTGGATTTTTCCACGATCATGGACTTTAACTCCATGATCATGGAGTCAAGGCCGAAGTAAAAAAGGAAGCTACTGTAAAAGTCCATGATCGTGGACTCTAACTCCATGATCGTGGACCTGAAATTAGTAGGTTTAAAGGTAGATGACTTGACATAAGATAAGGGGAGAAAATGGATTCCATGTGAAGAAAGAAAACAAAACCTCTAAAAAGGCATTAATGCACAATGGAGTCCACATCATAAAGGAGTCATGGGCAAAGAAATGGACAAAAAATCCAAGATGGGGCAAGGGTGACGTCCACTCAAGATTTAAAGGAAAGGAGCATTCATAAAAGAGGGAGAGATATACGGGATTCTGGGTAGTCTGTTGCCTAGGGTTTCCTTCTGTTCTTGGTATTCTTTATTTTTCTTGTATTCTTGCTGTAAGCCATGAGTGGCTAGATACCTTATTATAGGATTTGATTTCTAAATCCCTTGTAAGATAACTGTTTGTGTTTGTGTTTTGTTAACATTACTATGAATGTTTAATTCTAAAGTTTGATTTTGGAAACAAACCTTTGCTTTATGATTGCAATGAGAGTTAGATTATAGAATGCTTGTTCATTGGGAGATGTTCAATTATAAAGGTTAGTTTTTTGATTGATTACTTATGCTCTGTGATTGCAACGAGAGTTGAATTATGGAAAGCTTATTCATTCTGGTTAGGTTGGTGTGTGAGAGAGATCTACATGCTCCTAATTCCTATATGATTATTAGATAGTCTCCCTAATTGGAGGACCCTAAATGTGACTAAGGAATTCTGAAGATTACAGTGAGATTTAGTTGATTTCACCTCGAGAGTGGGTTTTTGATACTGTGGGATATCTTGGGTAGCAATAAGCACACGATGGTTATTCTAGCTTGGCGATGACGATTTCAAGTCCTATGTTCCTCATCAATTGTTTTACCTTTTATTCAAAATCCATTTTTACCTTTCTACTTATATGTCTTTATAATTAACTACTTCCAAATACCAATCTCTTATTCTCACTTACACAAACCAGAAATCTAAGTAGTGGTGGATAGACCGCTAAATCCTCATGGGATCAATATCTACTACAATAATCTGTATACTTGCAGTAAAGTAGTGAATTAAACTACTATCGTCATAGCCATGATCAAGTTTTTGGCACCATTTCCGGGGATTTACGTGTTTAACGTCACTACAAAGAGAGTAAAGTTTGATTTAAGAACTTTTGTTTTTATAATTTTTATTTACCAAGTTATGTAGGTGTATGAGTAGAAGAACCAAGAACTCTCAATCAGCATTGTTAGAAGCTCGTGAAGATCCAATAAGGCTTGAAAGAGAAAATTGAAGAATTGCTCAAGACAGAGTCGTGCAGCAAACCATAGCAAAAATGGCAGAAGAGCAGAGAACTCTGATAAATGTAGTCAGACCTGGCTTTTATGCTAACCAACAAAGCCTCATGAGGCCAGCAGTTGCAACCAACAATTTTTAAATCAAGCCAGCTCTACTGCAGATGCTACAGTCTTCGGTACAGTTCTTTTGGTTTACTAAATGAGGATCCTAATGCTCATATTTTAAATTTTCTGGAGATTTGTGATACTTTCAGGTACAATGGGGTGATAGAGGATGCTATAAGGCTAAGGCTATTCCCATTTATGCTGAGGGACAAAGTAAATATTTGGCTAAATTCATTGACTCCAAGGTCAATTACAACTTGGGACCAACTTGTGCAAGCATTTTTAGCTAAATACTTCCCCTTGGCAAAGACTGTAAAGATTATCAAGGAGATCACCAACTTCTAGCAAATGGACAGTGAATCTCTATATGAAATATGGGAAAATTGAAGGAGCTATAAAGGAAGTGCCCTTACCACAATCTACTGAGAGAGTTGCTGCTCCAGACATTTTACAATGGAGTGAACACCACAACCAGAGGGACCATTGATATAGCAGCTGGAGGGTCCCTAATGAAGAAGATGATAGAGGTAGCATATGAACTGTTGGAGGAAATGGCAGCTACCAATGCACTTTCGGCATCAGATAGGTCTAAAACAGTAACTAAAGAACAAAAAGGTGTTTTATCACTTAATGTTGTTAGTGCTTTGCAGGCTGAAGTTGCAAATTTGACTAAGCAAATCAGCATCTAATCAAAAGTGTCCAGTTCATGTGAGCTATGCGGACAAGCAGGATATGCAATTAGAGAATGCAATGCATGTGAGGCCATGGAATAAGTTAGTTTTGTGGGAAATATGCCACACTCCATGGGAAGATAAGGTAATAATCCTTATTCCAATACATATAACCTGGGATGGAGAAACCATCCAAATTTTTCTTGGAGTAATAATGCAGGAAATGTGTAAAAGCCACAGTAACCAGCACCTTCTCAGCAAAACAATTTTGAATCAAAAATGGAGAAATTTATAGAGAAGCTAGGAACCAAACTGATGAGCCAGGAGGAAATATAGAAGAGAATGGAGGCCAAGTTTGATCAATCACAAAGAACCATTTCTCCTCCATCCACAATTTAGAAGTGCAAGTGGGGCAATTAGCAACAGCAATAGCACAAAGGAACCTTGGAGGACTTCCAAGCAATACCGAGCCAAACCCCAAGGAATAAGTGAATGCAATCCAGCTAAGAAGTGGTAAGGAGCTTGTCAATAAGGGTAAGGAGCCTGTCAATGTTAATGATGAATGCAGGAACAAAGAGAGGAGGCAAAGTAGTGGTAAGGCTGGAACTTCACGGATACAGGATGAGGAGCATAAAAGTCACTTCCATGATCATGGCAATGAACTCCACGATCATGGAGTTGAGTCTAGGCAGAAGCAAAAGGAGAAGGAGCCTGGACCACGTAAGTATATGCCCCCCATTCCATTTCAGCAAAGGTTAGTTCAATTTAAAGGAGATGAAAAATTTACTACATTTATGGAAAAATTAAAAAAATTGAGAATTAATGTGACATTTACTGAGATGATTCAGGATATTCCAAAATATGCAAAATTCTTAAAGGAAATCCTAGCATATAAACACACGATCGATGATACACAACCGGTCTCACTAATTGGAAACTGTAGCTCAATTTTATCAAGTAAAATTCCATCTAAGTTGTAGGATCCTTGTAGTTTCACCTTGACATGTAAAGTGGGAGATATGGTATTTAACAAATGTTTGTATTATTTGGGCGTAAGTATCAACTTGATGCCATATGCCATTTTTCAAAAGCTAGGGATTGGAGAAATCAAGACCACATCAATGGTAATACAGCTGGTAGATTAGTCGGTGAAGAAACCATTTGGGATCATTGAGGACGTGTTAGTCAAAGTAGATAAATTCATCATTCCAATGGACTTTATGGTGCTAGATTATAATGAGGATGTCAACTGCCCCTTGATTCTAGGAAGACCTTTCCTGAACACAAGAAGAGCATTAATGGATGTACATGCAGGAAAACTCACTCTCCTGATTGGTGAAGAGTGGCTAGAGTTCAGTATGAAGAAGGCAATGAAACGGCCAATGGAAGGTGACGTGTTCATGCAAGTAGACATAATTGATGAATGCGTGTCCACTATCATGAATGAGGAAGAGCAAAATGCCACAATAGTATAGGAGTTCGAGATAATAAGTGAGGAATGTAGTGAGTCACCTAAAGTAGAAATTTTGGCAAGAGATGCTAACCCTACTCCCCCTTCCATTGAAAAACCATCAGTTTTAGAATTGAAAGTCCTGCCCAAACACTTGAGGTATGCTTTTTCTAGGTCATAATGAGACATTACCAATTATTATATCTAATAAGCTGACCTTAGTGCAGGAAGATAAGTTGCTCAAGATGGTGCGAAAGCACATCCGAGCTTTGGGCAGGCAGCTGTCAGACATTAAGGGAATCAACCAGGACATGGTCATGCATAGGATCAATTTAGAAGAGGACATCAGGCCTGTTCATGAGTGGTAAAGGAGACTCAACCCTAACATGAAAGATGTTGTAAAAAAAGAGATAATCAAGCTGCTGGATGCATGTATTATCTACCCTATATCTAATAGTGAATGGGTGAGTCTTGTCCAATGTGTGCCTAAGAAGGGAGGCATGACTGTGATAGAAAATGATAAGAAGGAGTTGCTATCAACTAGGACAGTGATTGGCTAGAGAGTATGTATTGACTATAGGAAGCTGAACACTGCTACTAGGAAATACCACTTTCCTTTATCCTTTGTTGATCAAATGATAGAAAAAATAGTAGGTCATTCTTTCTATTGCTTCCTTGATGGTTATTCGGGATATAATCAGATTTTCATATATCCTCAGGACCAAGAAAAGACTACTTTCACATACCCTATGGCACATTTGCTTACAGGCGTATGCCTTTTGGGTTATGTAATGCACCTGCTACTTTTCAACAATGTGTGATTGCTATTTTTATAGATGTGATTGAGGATTTTATGGAAATATTTATGGATGAATTTTCAGTGTTTGGAGACTCTTTTGAGTCTTGCTTGCAAAATTTAAAGCGAGTCTTGAAATGCTGCGAAGAGACGAATTTGGTGCTGAATTAGGAAAAGTGTCATTTTATGGTAGATGAGGGAATTGTGCTTGGCCACAAGATCTCCAAGGAAGGTATCGAGGTGGACAGAGCTAATATTTGAGGTAATATCTAACATACCACCACCACAGAATGTCAAAGGTATAAGAGGATTCCTTGGACATGCGGGATTCTACCGCCGTTTTATAAAAAATCTTTCTATTATTGCTAGACCCTTGATGAGCCTGTTAGTCAAGGATGTTATATTTGATTTCAATGCTGAGTGTTTGAATGCTTTTAATACTTTGAAGCATGCTTTAACCACAGCCCCGATGTTAACCTCACTGGATTGGTCTTTGCCTTTCGAAATCATGTGTGATGCTAGTGACTTTGCCTTAGGATGTGTATTAGGGCAAAGAAAGGATAAGAAGTTGCATGCCATTTATTATGCTAGTAGAACATTGACTGGACCATAATTGAATTATACTACCACTGAAAAAGAGCTTCTAGCAGTAGTCTTTGCATGTGATAAGTTTAAAGCTTATATTCTAGGTTCTAAAGTCATTATTTTTACTGATCATGCTGCTTTGAGGTATTTGTTTGTAAAGAAAGACGCAAAGCCGAGACTGATTAGGTGGGTGTTGCTGCTTCAAGAATTTGATATTGAAATCAAGGATAAGAAGGGAGTTAAGAATGCAATTGCAGATCATCTTTTGCGACTGGAGAAGGATGAAGATGATGGCAAAGAAAGCAAGCCTATCAATGAGGAATTTTCTGATGAGTCTGTGTTCGTGTTATAGAAAAAGAAACTGCCTTGGTATGCGGATATGGCTAATTACCTAGCCTGTGATATAGTGCCTTTCAATGTTTTGTATCAACAGTGGAAGAAGTTCTTTGCCAACATTAAGAGTTATCAGTGGGAGGAACCATACTTATTTTGCCAATGTGCTGATGGGCTAATAAGAAGATGTGTTCCGGAAGAAGAAATAATGCCTATACTAACACAATGCCATGATTCATCTTATGCAAGGCATTATGGAGCCAACAAGACAGTAAGTAGAGTGCTAGAATGTGGGTTCTACTGGCTGACAATCTTCAAAGATACCAAAGATTATGTGCTCCATTGTGATAAGTGTCAGAGAACAGGGAAGATATCCAAGTGGGATGAGATGCCCCAATCTTTAATCTTGGAGGTTGAAATCTTTGATGTCTGGGGCATAGACTTCATGGGACCATTCCCTACTTCTATGGGGAACAAGTACATACTGATGGGAGTGGATTACATCTCCAAATGGGCAGAAGTAGTTGCTAACCCCACCAATGATGGCAGAGTGGTCAGTAGATTCATCAAGCGGCTATTCACCAGATTCAGGGTCCTCAGAATACTCATCAGCGACGAAGGAGCGCATTTTTGCAATATAAAACTGGAAACTTTGCTGAAGAGGTATAACGTGCACCACAAGGTCTCCACAGTATACCATCCACAGACTAGTGGTCAAGTGGAGGTGGTAAATAGAGAGCTTAAGAGAATCATGGAGAAGCTAGTCAGTGGTTCCAGGAAAGATTGGGCAGCAAGGCTGGATGACACGCTGTGGGCTTATAAAATAGCATTCAAAACCCCTATAGGATGGTCTATGGAAAAGCCTGTCATCTACTTGTGGAGCTAAAACATAAAGCATATTGGGCTATCAAATACTTGAATTATGATCTGAACAAGGCTGGAGATAAGAGACTGCTGCAGCTATACGAACTGGAAGAGCTCAGGCATCAAGCATATGAAAATGCTAAGTTGTACAAGGAGAGGACAAAGCAATGGCATGACGCACACATGAAGGTAAAGACATTTAAAGTTGGTGATAATGTGATGTTGTTTAATTCCAGGTTGAGGCTATTTCCTGGAAAGCTTAAATCAAGATGGAGCGATCCTTTCAAAGTGCATAAAACTTTCAACATCAGAGCAGTGCAATTACAGAATGAGAGAGGGGAAACCTTCAAAGTTAACGGACAGTGGTGTAAGGTATATCTCGATGGTTTGATACATAAGTTGAGCAAGGTAACGTCCTTAAACTGAACCCGCAATGAGGTGAGGTCTAGTTGATGACCTTAAACTTAGCATGTAAGTGTGTTTTGTGTAAGTCATAAAGTAGTTTCAATCATGTAGGTGTGTTATTTTAATAGTTTTTATGAATTATTTAATGCATTTGTATGTTGTCAATTTAATGTTAGTGTGATTAGTTTTTCATATTTTAGTTAAAGGAAAAGAAATAAAATAAAATAAAAATTAAACAAAATAAGTGGAAGAGGATTTTCTAACTCCACGATCATGGACTTCACTCCACGATCGTGGACGAGCTTCAAGAATAAGAGGGAAAGTTTCTGTTATTTTCCACGATCATGGAGTGGAACTCCATGATCCTGGACTAGGTAGTCAAATCTGAGAAACCTTCTGTTTAATTCCACGATCGTGGATTGGGTTTAAAACACGATTTTAAAAAGAAAGGTTAAACAACCCATTTGCTCACTTCTTTCCCCCCAATTTTTATTCAACTCTCCTAAAACCTAAAACTCTCACCTTCCCTCTCTAAAACTTGATTTTCCTCCCATTTCATCATCATTTTAAGAAGACTTCAAAAACTGAAACACCATTTTCCTCTAAAATCCTTTACATTCAAGGTAATCTTTTAATTTTCTCACTCTTTTTCTTGATTTCTCTTTCAGATTTTTGGGTTTTCTTTTTTTTCTTTAATTTTATTAGATTAGGGATGGAATATGTATCGATTTAGGTTGTGCTACATATTAGGAATATCAATTGACCATTTGTTTCATGTTTTGTTGGATTGAGCTTGAACCCCGTTCGAATGGAGGGAATGCCAAGTTTTGAAACTCTACGATTTTGTGAAATTTTTGCTTGCTACTTAACTCAAGCATTTTTCTATCCTTTTGTAGCAATGTCTAAAAGAGTCAAATACCTTGCCAAGCGCTCCAAAGATAAGGGAAATGCCCAGAAACATCCGCAACCACTGACATAGCAAATTAATTTAGGGCACCCTTCCCTATTTTCACAATTGAGGAAGGTAGGAAATACCAGAAGGTATGCAAGAAGTAAATTATCCTTCCTCGTTATTATGATTGGAATTTGCTTGAGAAGTTAGGAGTGCATGAGACACTTAAAGCCTTGGCCCTAAAACTAGGTTGGGGCAATTTCATTATAGAAGAACACCCTGTTTACAAAGAGCTTGTGAATGAATTCTACACAATATGTTACTTTGTAGGCAATAAAATTGATAGAATTCAGTTTAAACTTAGGGGTAGGCCTATAGAAATGACTTATGACTTGATAGAGGAGGCCACTGAGTTACCCCAGCATGGTTTTGCCTCCACCCATACGGACTTTAAGCCTAAGACCTTTTGGTCTGAGCTCACAGGGGATACATTAGCTTATGACACTAGAAATGCCCCCAATTTGCTGATTAGGAACCCTACCTTGATCCTGATCCATAAGTACTTAGTTGTTTCTGTCTTTGCTAAGACAGAAACCAATAAGGTTTCTACATAAGAGTTTTTTCCCTTTTGGTATACACTCAATGGTCATGATTTCTGCACCACCTTTCATATCATGAAAGGGTTCATGAAGATAGCTCGACCTACGAGCAAGAAATTAGGTCTAGGCCACATTCTTACTGCCATTGCTCATTGTTTTAATCTTGACCTTACTGACCTAACCATGATGCCATCAGATAAGTTTTCAACTAGGTATTTATATAATACAGGTATCATCGATGCCAAGGGCAATCAATTCCTTGCCTACGGTGACTAGAAAAGCATCAAATAGAGATGCCTTGACCCAGAGGAGGAAGAAGAGGAGGACCAGCAGGGAAGTGATGTAGAAGGTCCCACCATTCCAGAAGAACAAATAGGTACAGAGGCACAGCATCAGGAGGAAAGCGAGCAGCAACAACAACAACAAGGCCCAACTACAACTGTTCAAGTGGAGAACAACATTGAGGCCATCCTACTGTGGCTTGAGCAAGGAAATGCTAAGAATGCTGCCCACCTTGCAAGAGTGAAGGATATTGTTCTGGATATTCGCAAAGAGCAATGCTACCCGAGGAGGAAGTTGCTTAAATTCTTTGAGCTCTCTGGCATTATTGTTCCCTCCCTCACTCCATCTCTACCATCATCTCCCCTTCCTACAGCCATTTGACTCTCAACCCATCCCTTCTTTTCTATGTCCATTTTTATGTGTTTTCTGTGTTTATCTCACATTGAGGACACTATGTTCTCTAAGTGTGGGAATGTTTGTTGTGTGTTTTGCTTATGCTAACTTTGTTTATTTATCTATTCTTGCTTAAATTACTTATTTGAGTAAATGGAGACTTCTTTGATTAAAGTTTGTTGCATGATTGCATGAATGTTTTGAATTATGATTGCTTGAATATGGCATGAGCACTTTCTTGGAATTGAGCATGTATTGACTTGAACTAACCCCGATTGGATTAGTTTTTTTTTTAAACTTAGCAAATCACTAAGTAATGAGCAGGTATAAATATTTACCTTAGACAATAAGTTTGATCCTTCTATATGTCCACTAGACAATAGAGCATAACTTTATGAAAAATGCTAAGATACGAAGGTGATGATTTATGATAAATGAAGGAAATAACTAAGGAAAAGAAAATAGAACGTAAAATAAAAAGCCAAAAGGCAAATAGATAATTGTTCCGCTGTCATCAAAGGTGCCTAAAACTGGCCTTGGTGGCAACAACAGCGCTAGTAGCCATTTAAGTGTAGGTAGTATGTCAAGTAACCGGGTACCGTCACCAAAAGCGTGGGGTATTCGACGAGAAAGACCTACCTCTCAAACAAGAGCCAAAAATTTATAAAAAAATAAAAATAATAAAAACTTTATGATCCTCAAAACATAAAGCAAATTAGATCACTCACACTTCAAGTTTGGTGTCAATCATGGATTTGTGTTGTGTTGGCTAGTGCAACTATATGAATGTTCAAGCTTAATTGTCTAAGTTAAACATTTATACCTTCTCATTACTAGGAGCTTACTAGGTTTATAAGGAACTATACAAGACGGGTGATGACAGTTAATAACGTTTACTTTCAAAAAATATAAATTGCCATAGATTGAGTATTGAACAATTCTTTGTTGTGTATGTCTTTGCTTGGGGACAAGCAAAAGTTTAAGTGTGGGAATGTTGATGTGCGTGATTATGCATTATGTTTTTAGATGTTTAAGTGGTATTTATGCATTGATTTTATTACATTTTGCTTTAATTATTGTGTTTTTCAGTGGAATTTGGTGTGTGTGTTAAGTGTGTAGCTTTAGGAAGGTAAATAAGAAGAAACAAGAAGTTTTGTGCATAGAGGAGTAACTCCACGATCATGGACCTCAACTCCATGATCATGGAAGAGGAGCCAAGATGGAAGGAACCTACTAGATTATTCCATGATCGTGGACTCTAACTCCATGATCGTGGAGTTCATAGAAAATTGCCCGAGACCTACTGAATTTTTCCATGATCGTGGACTTCAACTCCATGATCGTGAGTCAAGGCCAAAGTAAAAAAGGAAGCTACTGGAAAAGTCCATGATCATGGACTCTAACTCCATGATCGTGGACCTAAAATTATTAGGTTTAAAGGCAGACGAATTGACAGAAGATAAGGGGAGAAAATGTATTCCATGTGAAGAAAGAAAATAAAAACTCTTAAAAGGCATTAATGGGCAATGGAGTCCACATCATAAAGGAGTCATGGGCAAATAAATGGACAAAAAATCCAAGATGGGGCAAGGGTGACCTCCACTCAAGATTTAAAGGAGAGTAGCATTCACAAAAGAGGGAGAGATATACGGGATTCTGGGTAGTCTGATGCCTAAGGTTTCCTTCTGTTCTTGGTATTCTTCATTTTTCTTGTATTCTTGCTGTAAGCCATGAGTGGCTAGATACCTTATTATAGGATTTGATTTCTGAATCCCTTATGGGATAACTGTTTGTGTTTGTGTTTATGCTTTGTTAACATTGCTATGAATGTTTAATTCTAAAGTTTGATTTTAGAAACAAACCTCTGCTTTATGATTGCAACGAGAGTTGGATTATAGAATGCTTGTTCATTGAGAGATGTTCAATTATAAAGGTTAGTTTTTCAATTGATTACTTATGCTCTATGATTGCAATGAGAGTTGAATTGTGGAAAGCTTATTCATTCTGGTTAGGTCAGTGTGTGAAAGAGATCTACATGCTCCTAATTCCTGTATGATTGTTAGATAGTCTCCCTAATTGGAGGACCCTGAACATGACTAAGGAATTCTGAAGATTACAGTGAGATTTGGTTGATTTCACCTCGAGAGAGGGTTTTTGATGCTGTGGGATATCTTAGGTAGCAATAAGCACACGATGGTTATTCTAGCTTGGCGATGATGATTTCAAGTCCTATATTCCTCATCAATTGTTTTACCTTTTATTCAAAATCCATTTTTATCTTTCTACTTATATGTCTTTACAATTAACTACTTCCAAATACCAATCTTTTATTCTCGCTTACACAAACCAGAAATCTAAGTAGTGGTGGATAGACTGCTAAATCCTTGTGGGATCGATATCTACTACAATAATCTGTATACTTGCAGTAAAGTAGTGAATAAAACTACTATCATCACAGCCACGATCATATCTCAGATAAACTTCAAACTTTTTCAAATGGATGTGAAAAGTGCATTTTAAATGGTTTTATAAATGAAGAAGTTTTTATTGCACAACCCTTTGGATTTGAGGATTTTGAATTTCCAAACCATGTTTTCAAACATACTAAAGCTTTATACAGCCTTAAACAAGCCCTTAGAGCTTGGTATGATAGGTTGAGTAGTTTTTTTATTAATCATGGTTTTGAAAAAGGGAAAACAGACACAACACTTTTCATTAAGCATTATAAACATGACATCTTGCTTGTTCAAATCTATATGGATGATAGCATATTTGGTGCTACTAATGAAAAATTATGTAAGGAGTTCTTTAAGTGTATGCAAGGAGAATTCAAGATGAGCATGATGGGAGAGTTGAAGTATTTCTTAAGACTTCAAGTCAAGCAATGTGAAGATGGAATCTTCATTAATCAAGTCAAGTACACACAAGAAATGCTAAAGAAGTTTGGACTATAAGATGTAAAACCGAGCAAAACTCCTATGAGCACTACCACAAAGCTTTCCTTGGATAAAAGTGGCAAACATGCAGATCAAAAGAAGTATAGAGGTATGATAGGTAGCTTGTTGTACCTAACTGCTTCTAGGCCAGATATTATGTTTGCTATATGTATGTGTGCTAGATTTCAGTCATCTCCTAAGGAATAACATTTGTGTGATGTGAGATGTATTTTCAAATATTTGATTGGTACTATGCACTATGGCTTGTGGTATGCTAAAAATAATTCTTTCAACTTGATTGCTTATTTTGATGTGGATTTTGCTGGAAATATGTTAGATAGGAAAAGTACTTCTGGTACTTGTCATTTTTTAGGCAATTATTTGGTTTCTTGATTTAGTAAGTAACAGAATTGTGTATCTCTATCTACTGCTGAATATGAGTATATATCCACAGGTTGTTATTGTGCTCAAGTACTTTGGATTCAATAATAATTAAAGGATTACAATGTTTGTATGTCTTGTACTTGTATCAAATGTGATAACACTAGTGCTATAAATTTATCTAAGAATCTAATTCAGCATTCTAGGACTAAGCACATAGATATTAGGCATCATTTTCTACGTGATAATGTACAAAAAGGGAAGGTTTGAAGATATTTTTACATAGATGGTTCTATTTTGAAGTAGGTGTACTTGGTGGACTTTAGATATCTCAAGAAAATTCTCATAACTCTTTCAAATTTTCTGAATTTTAGTCCCCATACAGCCATACATATTTTCATATGCCTGTATGGATCCTTCTACCTTAATTCCCATTTCTGCCTTATATCTTGTACGGCCGTACAATAGCTTGGTAGCTTGTATGCATTTCAAAGCCAATTTTCTTCAAAATTTGGTACGATCATACTTGTTTGGTACGTCCATACGTATGTCTATTACAAAATTAAAATTTTTTTGGCTGACAGCTCTCGTATGGCTGTACGCTTGACCTGTACACATGTATGAGAGAGTTAATTTTTAGGCATTTTTGATCCGTACGGTTGTACGCCTAAGTGGTACACCCATACATGATCTGGAAAACCAATTTTAAACGTGATTTTTCAGTTGCCGCCGGTTACCAGATTCTAATTTTCTCTAATTTCTCTCTTGAATTCTCACCAAATTTACTTAAATCAGTCCCAAAATACTCAAAATCCATTTGTCCATAATCCTTTCCCCTATTTTTGGTTGGTTTCTTCTCGAATATTTAGTTTTTATTTTGAATTTTAACTATTTTATTCAGTTTTTATTTTTTTGATTTTCTGAGCATTCTAGTCACTTTTAGCTCTAGGTTTCTTTAGAGTACAGTGCTTAAGATTATGTTAGCTAAGTGTAGTTTGAATTTTATTGATTTTTGTGTAGGCACAAATTTTTGATTTTTCAAAAATCAGCCGAAATTCTATCAAATTTTTGAAAAAATTATATTTTAGTTAAGTTATCTATTTTTCACTGATTTCAGCTATGTCAGTTCTTGAGTCTCTGAGTGGCTCTTCATCTCAGGGACATAGAGTCAAACACACTGTACCAGCAGGCTCTGGTCATCGTGGTACTACTTCTACTTCCGTAGTACATACTTTTATTTTGGGTAAGAAAGTCTTTTCTCACACTCATTTCACATATCATTCCACTCTCCTGTAGATAAGACTAGAGGATGACATTCTTCTACTTGCGTAGTACATACTTTTATTTTGGGTGAGAAAGTCTTTTCTTACACTCATTTCACATATCATTCCACTCTCCTGTAGACAAGACTAGAGGATGACATTCTGCACTATTTGGCTAATATTGGTTGGTCAAATTTTATTTTTCTGCCTAACTACTATATTCAGTCTATAGCTTTAGAGTTCCTACAAACCTTCTCTTTGTCTACCTCTTACACTTGCACCTTCATACTCTTTCATAGGCCCTATACTCTTTCTCTTATAGAGTTTGACGGTATCTTTGATTGTCATACTAATGGCATTTCTAATATCAAATCTACGGTTTTTGATCGTAATGACTTTTGGAGGGAGATCGCACTCGATACTCCTTTCCGTCCCTTGAGGCTTAAAGCCTCTTGTCTCAAATTCCATTTACTCTATTACTATCATAAACTGATCTCCTATTTGATATTCAAGAGATCTGAGTCTAATGACACAGTCACTATCCCTAACCTGATTTTCCTCTATGCTATGGTCACGGGTACTCCTATCCAATATGGACGTTGGCTTCAGATCTCCTTTCATGAGATTGGTATCTAGAAACAGCTTGGCAAGGCTATTCTCTTTAGTCCTCTTATCCATCATCTTTGCGAGCGCCTTTCTACCTTTCCTGCTTCTCCACCCACTCCTGGACCAAAAGGTTTAATCTAGATTTATCATTAATAGAGCATTCCATGCTCCTTGAGCGTACTATGTTTGGTATGACCATATGTGACTTTTCAGATTCATTTTAAATGGTTTCCAATGGTTCTATTTTAAAAAGACTACATTATTATAATTGTCTAATGACTAGTTTCTTATGTGCAAGCTTTCTTTGAGTATTCTACTTTATTTACAAGTAACTTTACTTGTTGTATTGTGATTCCAACATTGTAAACTCTCTTGTATTGTATTCTCACAACCTAAGAGTTAGGTTTTGTAATTATGAGTTGGTGTGAGATTAATGCTTTGGACATTAAATTGTAATTGAGAGTTTATTTGCTGTGAGTTTGCTATTGTTATAAAGGTTTGAGTGTGAGCTTAAAAACACTGGGGTCAGGATTCATTTTGAGGAATCCTTTGTTGTATTGATTGTGAATTGTGATTAGTGGAACCCTTAGTTGAGAACTTAAGAGAAGTAGACGTAGGCCAAGAGTTAGGGCCAAACCACTATAAAGCGTGTGTTGCCACTTCCAATTGGATTTTAGTATATATATCATAGATTAATAGCTAATAATGTGGATTATATTTATGTTTAGTTATTGTTAATCCAAAAGAAAAATATAAGATTGATTGGTAAAGGAAAAGTCTACCTAATAATAGACACTTTATGGTAAAGTTATCAGTTAATAGTTTTTTAATCATTCATTAGTTATTTGATAATTCTATATAAAAAAATAATTATTATTCATCCTTTATTTGATTATTCTAATAGGAAATGAAGATTTCTCGACAGGTTATTAATTATATATATATATATATATATATATATATATATATATATATATATATATA
>CANYBF011146053.1:0-21432 GCA_948192965.1 Dalechampia spathulata
TAATAATATACTAATCACAATTATTATAAAAATAATATACTAATTATAATTAATAAATTTATTTTGTATAGTAATTTATATTAAACAAAATACATTTTATTATTTATATTTATTAGATTAATTTTTATATTTGATTTTGATAAATTTTAAAAATTAATTAATGATAAATTAGTAGTATTTATCTTTAAATAAAATTTAATAATTAATAAATATAAATAAAATTATTAATTGAAAAAAATAGAAATAAAATGAATAGTGTTTATATTTGAATACAAATAAGTAGTATTTAACTTTGAATAAAATTTAGTCACTAATAAATACAGATAAAATGAGTAATATTTATCTTTAAATTTTACATTAATTTACATTTTCAATTTATTAATTTTAATAGTCATAGAGTTATTTAATGATATGTTAATTAATATTAAGACATCCATTTTCTAATTTTAATAAGATAATTATGTAAAATATAATATAATTTAATATTATGCTAATTAATATTAAACCATCCATTTTTAAATTTAATAAGATAATTACATAAAATATAATTTAATTTAATTTAATAATGTACTAATCATAATTAATATTAAATAATATACTACTTACAATTCATAAATTTATTTTGTACAGTATTATATTAAACAAAAATGTATTTTATTATTTATGTTTATTAGATTAATTTTTATACTTATTTTTATTAAGTTTTAAAAAGGTAATTAATGATAAATTAGTAGTATTTATCTTTGAATAAAATTTAATAATTAATTAGATTGACCTAATAAAGATGCCAATAAATTATCAATCTCCAAAGTTTCAACACTTTGATGGTAAAGACAATCCAAGACAACATGTTGCTCACTTTATGGAAATATGCAGTAATGTCAGCACCTATGGTGATCTACTTGTCAAACAGTTTATCCAATCTTTAAAAGGTAATGCTCTTGATCGGTACATTGACCTTAATGTTGATTCAATTGATAGTTAGGAGCAACTTGAGTGGGAATTCCTAAACCATTTCTATAGCACTTGATGCATTGTCAGCATGATTGAGTTAACTATGAATTGCCAATGGAAAGATGAGCTTGTGATTGACTACATCCAAAGATGGAGGAATCTTAGCTTGAACTGCAAATATCATTTTTTCAAACCTTTACAATAGACAAGTGCATCAAGGGCATGAATTAGGGATTGCATTACGTTATTCAATAAATAAAACCAAATACCTTTAAAGAATTCTTATGCTCATGATATGGAGCTTAGTATTTCAGATGTTGGTCACTAAAATATCTTAGTATAAGATCTGAAGAAAGGCAAGGAGAAGTTAGAGGTATGCAAGGCCGTCAAGCCTAATTTAAAGCAAGCTGTAAGCTCTACTCTAATCAAGATCAACTCTAAGGTTGGAAAGAAGAAGGAGATGAAGTCGATTGCTTTTCAAAGTTAAGAAAGGAAGATTGCTTCTTTGAAGGAAAAGCAAGAAAAGAAATATCTTTTCCCTGATTCTAATGTTTCAAGTATGTTTGATGATTTACTTGAAGCTAAACTCATCAAGCTCCCACCAATGAAACGTCCGAAGCAAGCTGATCAGAGTAAGGATGTAAATTACTGCAAGTACCATAGCTTGCTAGATCATCTAGTGGAAAATTGCTTTGTATTAAAAGATAAAACCATAGAGTTAAAAGCATAAGGTATAATTGCTTTCAATGAGAAGGAAGCAAGTTCAAATATGATTACCTTTGAGGATTTGAGCCCTCAAGCATATTCTTTGATGGAAATTAGTTTTGTGCCCTTTAAACCCATAACTATTGAAGTTCCTTACATTCAACACTTGGTGATGCATGAAGAGCCATTACAATCAAGTCCTGATGTAGGAAGCAAAACTTTAGGTAATTTTGATCATGAAGGATGGATTCTTGTGACACGATAAAGGAGTCAACGTAAGAGTTTGTCAAAATCAAGCCCAAGTCCTCAAAGAGCTAAACTGAAGAGAAGAGCACCAAAGGCTTCAAATAAGCCTAAGGAAAAAAAAGTCAAAGGCTAAGAGATCAAGAAAGGCATCTCTATTACCTTAGTTAAATTTTGAATTTGAGCAAAAACCAAGGATAACCATCACCTTAACTGATTATATTCTTGAAGTTTTCATATGTTATTAAGTGGAGGGAGAAGAAGACTCTATAGTGCAAGGAGTTGAGGAAAAAGAAGTTTGTTCTCATTATAACACCTGTAACTCATATGTAGAAGAAATCACCTTCACCGAAGATGACACGTTACTAGGCTCAAAATTTCATATTTATCCATTGTTTGCCACCAGGTTCATTCATGAACAAAAGGTAAAAACAATTTTAGTGGATGATGGTTTAGCTATGAATATTCTTCCTTTGAAGATGTTAAAGCAACTTGGCATTCCAATGGATGAGTTGATGCAGAGCCAATTGATTCAAGGATTCAACCAAGGTGGTCAAAGAGCAATAGGCAAGATCTATCTCAACTTATACATTAATGAAATGGAATCAAGTGCTCTATTCCATGTCATTGATGTTAAAATAACATATAATATGTTGTTAGGTCAGCTATGGATTCATGAAAATAAGGTGGTGCCTTCAATATTCCATCAATGCTTCAAGTATTGCAAGAATGATTAGGTAAGAAGGGTGGTAGTTGATACAAATCCTTTTACTGAAGCTGAGTTATACTTTGTAGATGCCAAATTTTACTTGGAGATAAGTGTAACAAAGGAGTTGAAATTTGAGCCTAAAGCAGCCAAGGAACTGGCAAAGAAGGACTCTTCTAAAGTCAAGAAAGGAGCATCTTTATTTTCAACTGAGGCGAAGAGAGAAACTCCAATAAAACTAAAAAGGTTTATGAAAGAAAATTCAAAGTTGTATTATGTTCTAGCTTCAAGGAGAAAAGAAGGGCAAGCTTCGTTTAAAGCTAAAGAGGATGCTAATCAAGACTTACAAGACTTGGTCTTTCATTGATAAAGCTGGCAACATCAAAAGCAGCCACACTACTATTATTGGGGTTTATCCAACCATCATAAGGATTTTCTATAGAGCATGGAGAACTTTCAATAAAAATGGTAAATGGCTTTGATTTAAATGCCTATAAGTTACTAGCTAAAGTTGGTATGCGTGAGAAGGTTATAACCTTTCTGATAAAGGAACTAGAACTTAGGTAAAAAGAGGACTTATCAAATAAAATTCATAAAGTTTGGAAGGTGAGGGAAGTAACTCTAAAAATTTTAAGAGAAGGTTTGGGGTACAATGCATTTAATCCTTTACTGTTAAAAATCCATAAAGGAATCTCATAATACATTTCAACAAGAGATGAAGAAAATCTAATGAAAGTTCCAAAGGTATCAGTTTTTAATCGACTTGAAACTGCTTCAAATCATGTTTTAGTTTTTGATCACCTTGGAACCCAAATCACTTCAGTGCCCAAAAAAAGTTCAGTCCATGATAGGCTTGGAGTTTTAAAAAATAAAGGGAAGATGAAAGTTAAGAAAAATTCACCTTTGCAAATGGACTACAAGGAGGTTAAGAGCAAATTTCCTTCTTGTATAAAGCATCAAAGTTAATGGATAGTCAAGGTTGGTGAACCGTTAACAGCTAAACAGCAAATAACTGTGATCACAGGCTCAACATCTAGTCAATGTTATGAAGATTATGAAATAACCACTTCTTTGCACCTGAGGGTAGTTGAAATTTATAAAGAAGATTTAGTGATATAGGAAAGTGAAGAAGAAGCTCTACTAACTTTTGAAGATAAGAACAAGACCATGGTTGATGAATTAAAAAATATTGACTTGGGGTTTGATGATATTCCCTATCTAATTTTCATGAGTGAAAATCTAGCTCAAGAACAGGCTAAGGACTATAAAAACCTTATCTTAGAGTTTCATGATGTCTTTGTATAGTCTTATAAAGAAATGTCTCGACTTGATCCTAAGGTTACAGTTCATCATCTGTCAATCAAAAAGGGGGTAAAGGTGATCAAACAAGTTCAAAGGAAGTTTCGACAAAGAAGTCAAATACTTGACTTGGATTTTGAATACTGTTCTAGTAAGAAAGAAGAATGGACAACTTTGAATCTATGTAGATTTTTATGACCTTAATATTATTTGCCCAAAGGATGATTTTCCATTACCTCTAATTGAGATAATGATTGACTCTACAATGGGTTATGAGAGGTCATCATACCTTGACGGATCATCTGAGTATAATCAAATTCTTGTGGCAGCAAAAGATGCTAAAACGATAACTTTTAAACTCCAAAGAGGATTTATTACTATAAAGTCATGCCTTTTGGATTGAAAAATGTAGGTATGATATACCAACATCCTATTCAAAAGATCTTCAATGGCATACTTCATAAAAATGTTGAATGTTATATGCATGATCTTGTGGTAAAATCAAGGAAAGCTACTAATCATTTGTAAGACTTGTGACATGTATTCGATCGTCTTAGAAAATATAATTTAAAGATGAATTCTTTGAAGTGTGCCTTTAGGGTATTTACTGGAAAGTTTCTTGGCTTTGTTGTGAGGCATTGAGGGATCAAAATTGATTAGTCTAAAATTAATGTCATCATTAAAATGCCAGAACCAAGAAATATTCATGATTTAAAGAGCCTCCAAGGAAAATTGGCCTATATTAGAAGGTTGATCTCAAATTTTACTGGAAGGTGTCAACCTTTTAATCACTTAATGAAAAAAGTTGTTCCTTTCAAATGGGATAAACCATGTACTAATGCCTTCAATAACCTGAAAGCTTATCTTCTAAAACCACCTGTGCTAAATGCACCAATAATTGGGTGGCCTATCATTTTATATATGTTAACAAATGAGGATCTTTAGGGGTTTTACTGATACAAAAAAATAATGAAGGAAAAGAGGGTGCACTCTACTACCTTAGTAGAATGATGAATGAAGTATAATTAAATTATTCTCCTATTAAGAAGATGTGCTTAGCCTTAATGTTTGTAACTAGAAAATTGAGGCATTATCTACAAGCTTATACTACACACTTGACTTCAAAGGCAGATCTTATCAAGTACATTCTGTCAAAGACCTATTCTCTCAGGAAGATTGGTTAAATGGGCAATATTGTTACAGGAGTTTAAGATTATCTATGTGACTTAAAAGGTAATTAAAGGTCAAGTTCTTGTTGATTTTCTATTTAATCATCCAATTCCTAATCATTGGGAGTTTTTTGATGATCTCCTCAATGAGGAAATTTTCTTTATAGAAATTCCAAGATCTTGAAAGATATTCTTTGATGGAGTAGCTAAGCGAGAAGGTGCAGGAGCTGGGGTTGTTTTCCTTTATCCTAAAGGTAAATTTCTGCAATTTGCATTTACCCTTAAAGAAAAATGTTCAACTAACATGGCAGAGTATCAGCCCTTGATTCTTGGATTAGAAATGGTAGCTAATATAAAGATCTCAAATATTAAAGTGTTCAAAGATTCAAAGTTGATTATCAATCAAGTACTCTCATTGTATGAAGTAAAGAAAGCATATTTGTTACCTTATTATGAGTATGCTTTAAAGTTGCATAATCAATTTGACTTCTTAATCAAATATATGCCATGAGATGATAATCAATAGACTGATACTTTGGCAAACTTAGCATCAATATTATCATTACCAAATGCTGTAGTCGAAGTTCTCGTATGCGAAAGATGGATTATGCCATCATCACTTCAACTTAAAAATGAAGGTGAAAAAGAGATGGTGAATCATATTTTTATATATGAGACTGTTGTAGAAGATTAACAATAACCACTTATTGATTATTTGAACCATGAAAAACTGCCCAAAGACGCATGCCATAAAATTGAAGTTAGGAGGTAAGCATTAAGATTCATTTACTATAAAGGAACTTTGTATAGGTATTCCTTTAATGGCATCTTCTTACATTGTCTTAGGGAAAATAAAGAGGTAAAAGGGGAGACAATCACAAGCTTTATTTGAACAAATATCATATATTGGTATGGTGTGCCTCGTTACATTATAATGGATAATGGTAGGCCATTTTATAACAAGACAATGGATAAGTTATGCAAGTGATTTAAGCTCCTTAAGAAGATTACAAGTCACTTAAAAAGAGATTGGCATGAAAGAATGGGAGAAGCTTTATGGGGCTATCAAACCATATATTAAACATCTACACAAGCAACTCTGTATTCACTAATCTATAGTATGGAGGCTGTATTGCCTCTTGAGCAGCAAATCCCATCTTTGAGGATAACGGTTCAAGAAGAACTCTCAAGTGAAGATAATATTCAATTACACCTTCAAGAGTTAGAAGCTTTAAATGAAAGGCATCTAGATGCATAATAACACTTAGAGTGTTATCAAGCTAGGTTGTCAAAAGCATTTAATAAGAAAGTAAGACCATGATCTTTTCAAGTTAGAGATCTTGTTCTTGTCATAAGAAGACCAATCATCATATCTTGATGTATGAACAATAAGTTCTTATCAAATTGGGGTGGACCATATGTTGTACAAGAAGTCTATTCAAATGGTGCATATAAGACTGTTAATAAAGATGGAGTGTGTATTGGACTTATTAATAGCAAATTCTTAAAGTGGTATTATGCTTAGGGTTTAGCATTGCTCCTGGCCTACATGAGCTAAAATTGTCCATGGTAAACCAAATAAAAAAATTCATTGTAATTGAACTACGTTTGACTTAATCCTTCTTATGAAGGTACATAAGCAGCTTAGTAATATATTAAGTTCAGTCATATGAATAAAAAAATTTAGTATTATGTTAAGTAAAATAAAATATATATCCGAGTGATGTATATCAAAAAGAAATAGAATGTTTATTAATAAAAAATGAATATTTTATTACAAAGAGAAAATGGAATTTATGGTTTCCATATAAAATCTCTTAAGTCAACTCTTTCTACCTCTAATACATTCTTAAGTTGTTGTAAATATTCTTCTTTAAATGGATCTTGGAAAGGGGTATTCTCTGCAACTAATTTCTCTTTCTCAATGTTGGTAATGATTGCTTGGATATCAAGGACTTTCTTCATTACATCACTTAAAGAGAGTATAAGCCTTTCTTTCTTTCTTTGCATGAAGTCTCTAAATCTCATTATCAATCTTAAGTAAGTCATCCTCAATTAAGATGTGCTTCTTGAAAGCTTCAACTTCAAGAGATCTTGCATTCTTTAATCTCTTAGAAATTTCTCCAAGTTTCTTTAAATGAGACTCTTTTGATGCATTGGAAGCTAAGGTAGACTCCTTTTCATAAAGCTTATTGATTTTCTGAACATAATCTTCAAGATGCTTCTTTGGGATTGAAACATCAATCTTTTTAACTTGTTCAATCTCATTAAAGACAATAAGAACTTTATCAGTAAATAGGAGAACTTCACATAGTGGTGCATTTATGATCTTGAAACTACATTATGACAATGCCTTTGTAGGAAGTCGTCTCCATAAAATTAAGAAAGTGTAAAAAGGGTAGTATAAGTAGTTTTCTCTTGCCTTTGCTCTACAAGCTCAACTTCTTTAGTAGCTTCTATGGTAACCAAATAGGCATAATTCACTGAAGTTAATTTTTGTTCTAAGTTTCCCTATAAAACAAAATTCATTTTTCATGATAAATATTAAAATAAAAATAAAGAAGCCAAGTTCAAAAGAAATGATTATTACAAGATTTTTGAAAAATGAAGAAGAAGGGATGTCATCCAGTAGGGCTAAATCGATCATTGGAACCTCATCAGTTTTGTGAGCCTTTGGTCTCTTCTAGCAATGATAAGAGCTTGACTCAGATTCATCCTTATCAATTCCATCATACCTTTAGATAACTCTTCTATATGGTCTCGTACATAAAAAATGTCTCTGAGGATTAGAATCATCACTACCCTCTCGATTAAGTGCTCTCATAAGAGTACTATCCTTTGATGTATTCCTACAAGGAAGGCCAATGATTAAGTTTTATTGAGGTCTTGAAGTTAGAGAATTTATCATGATAGCTTCATGATTAGGTCTCTTTTAGACTCTAATTGGATTAAGTTGATCTTACTAGGTCTTTTTTAGACTCTAATTGGATTAAGTTGATCTTATTTAGTAGTAGAAAAGGCTCAAGACAACTCCTTAGACCACCACTCAACATAATTTTAAGTTACATAAAAAGGCTCCCTTAGAACTTTGGAAGGCATTATGGTCTTTGATTGATTCTTGAGACTTGTTAAGGACTTTAAAAATTAGAGGACTTCTTTCAAAGTTGGTTATCTCATTGGCTTTCAAAGATCATCAGGGATATCGTGGGTAAAGAAAAAATGATTGCTAAATCTGGTAGGGTAATATGCTTGAATATAAAACATGTTCCTGCAATGAAAAGTTAGATAACTAGAGTGAAGATTGATAATGTATTCAATCCAGTTAAATGGACCATTACAAAAGGCATCATCATCAATGATGGTTGTTTCTTGAGGTAGAAATATCACATGTTCGGTCTCAAATCAACCTTCCTTGAAAAGGTTATCCATTTTATGATCTTTGAAGAAGCGAGCCATCCTTAAGCCTCTATAACAAGTCATGTGAGTAGGAATTGCATTCTTCCCTTTAAAGAAGTGAGTGTCATACCTATCTGCTAACCAACCATATATATAGTGAGCTGGAAAGAAAACACCACAAGAGTTCAGGTTGGTACAGTTAGAAATTTTACTCAATCCATGATAAATACTAGCTAAGACTATAATGGCTAAGCAAAAGCTATCTCCTATGGCCATCATGCTTGCAACTTTAGAAGTCCTGGGGCGGATAAGATTTAGAACTCTATGAAGCACTACAAATTTACATAGCTAACAAGAAAGAAAAGTGGCCAAGTAAATCTCATCTTGTAAAGCACAATCCTTGATGTCAAGAAGGATAAAAGGACGTTGTCATGCTTTATTTTAAGGTGAGGCCTTATCGATTATTCCTGATAGGTAGAATGTCTTCTTTAAAGCTATAGTCCTTTTCAAGTAATCTTTCCCTGAAGGTTTAACATATCTGGTAGCTCCGTAAAACCAAAACTTGATCCAATCATTGATCTTCACCTGGTGTTGGTCATTAGCAAGCTTGTGATAAGCATGAAACAAATATTGGTAACTTGGTGGAAGAAATTTATTTACCACCATCAAAGCCCATAAGTTTTTCAGTAGAAGGTATATCCTCATCATAGAAGATGCCTAAGATGGGAAGTTTTGTTAAAGAATGCAAATCCCAAAGTGAAATCAAATCTTTTCCAAGAGGCAAGAAAGAGTATTGGTGGATGGACTCCCATGCTCATAACATATTGCATGATGCTAGCATACTTGTCATAAATGAAGAGTGATGCAAAGATAACATCACAAATGCAAGCTTATATGAGCAATGACTTATTTACTACAAGAATATCTTCAAGCCATTCCTAATAAAATGGAGAATAAGAGAATTCACTGACAACTTTGAAGGTGGATGGCCATGATACTTCTTTTATAGCAATACACTTTTTCAACAAGGGTAAATTGTATGGAGAACTTCTTAGAGACTTGAAAGAGGACTTCAAAAGTAAACAAATTGACTTGATATCTTTACTTGAGTTGGTAAATTCATGAGAAGCTTTCTTTGACCAAGTAGATAAAAATGTAACCACCACCAAAGAAGACCATGATGGAGTAAAACATACAATGACATGAGTTTAGATATGTAAAATTATATTTAGATGCATGTGGTTGCTCTTGACTTCCAAAACCTTGATGCATGATTGTCGCTTATCATCGATGTGAGCTTTGATTTGAATTATCTTCACTTCAATAGATCAAGTATGATAGCTAGATCCCTTAAGTTGAGTTTAAAAAATCATATAATTAATGAATTTTAATCATTTATTGGTTAGCTATCAAGGCTTGTCAAGTTAAGTAGTTGCAAGGAATAAACTATCAAAACAAAGAACCTTTCACGTCAAATCTTTAAATTGAATCTTGGATTTTGACTAAACACAAGAATCAGGTCACCCCAAGATAATTGACTAAATTTATAGTCAATTCATCTTATCAGTTGATTACTTGTAATAGTTAAAGTGACAATTATCTTCCTCGATGTTTAGGTCTTGAATTGTCCAACATAAGTTCAACATAGTTTAGTTTCAACTGCTCAATAACAAAGTAATCGATATACTTGCCTTGGATAATTCATAGATTTACCATTTTATCAAAGTGTTTCTTTTCTTTCTTCTTAAACCTCAGATTTCCCTTCAACTTGGAAATTGGTGGTGGTATGCTCTTGGTATTTTTGGAGTGTGGTCTCATTGTTAACACTTCTTCTGACTATGGCTCTAAATTTGGTTGGGAACTTTATGTTCTTCCCTCATTAGGTTCAATTTCTATTTCCACTTCACTCCTTTATTGTACTTGTGTCGATTCAACTCCCTCTTCTTGGCTGGAATCCTTCTCTCTCTCCTCTTCTTGGCTTTCTTCAGAATTGATAGTCATGGCTCTTAAGAGGCATTCAACATATTCATTTGATTTATCATAAATGATTTTGGGTGACAACCAAGCTCTGTCATATTGATGAGCTCTAGGAGGATTCTGGCCGATGTAAACCTTGATTTTAGTATGATGCATGTCTATAGTTGATTGTGATAAAGGGGAAATAACCAATTGTGCCTAAGTGATAAGGAAGAGAAAATAGAATTAAAATAAAATTAGTCTTCCTCTATTTGGATAAAATGTTGCATTTTATCCAAAACTCTAATTATACCCATTTTAATTTCTTTGCAACTAAAAATGGAAAAGAAATCAAGTCAGATTAAAATTTATAAAATCAAAAGGTAAAAGAAGGTAAATAACTAAATTAACTAACTTAAAAATGAACTATTGTCTTATTGGTATCTCTTGTGGGCATAATAATTAACGAAACTAAAAGCAAAAGAACATAAACTAAAATGTAGTTCTGGTTTTATAAGTTCCAACTCGACTTTATGTTTCTTATACTCTTCAAGTGGGTCATTCAACGTGATGATACACATTGATTGAGTAAAAAATCCTTCATAAAATGGCTTTAGCCTATGTCCATTCACTTCAAATGTCTTTCTTGAGTCTATGCTCTTAATTTTGACTGCTCCTTGTGGGGAAATTTTCATGATGAAAAATAGGTCTAACCATCTTGATTGCAGCTTCCCAGAAAATATTATCAACTTGAAATTAAATAATAAAACTTTTTATCCAACTACCAGTTCTTTACTTTTCAAAAACTTATCATGAAACATATATGTCTTCTCTTTGTACATCCTTGAATTGTCATAGGCATCATTTTTGATTTCCTCTAACTCCTGAATTTGTAATTTCTTGTGAGTACCCACTTCTAAAAATACATATTTAAGATGGCTAGGCAGCGGTTTAAGTTCCAACTTCGGTGCCTGTAAAGCTAAACACAATAGTTTATTTTGAGAGCTGTTTATTTTTGAACCATATTTAATTAATAGCTCTTTGTCTAAATCGTCAATAGCATACAACAAACTATTTTTTCAAAACCAATGAGTCTCTAAAATTTTTAACATTATTTTATATTGACCACAGCTCGTCCTCCTCATAAATTTCAAAAACTTATTGAATAAGCTATTCAATAACATATATGGCACATACACTAAAAACATCAGGAGGGTATTTTATTGCATCATACATATTGAATTTAATAACCTCCTCATTGAACTCTATGGTCAATGTTCCCTTATGAACGTTGATCTTAGTTTGGCTTATCATTAGGAATGGTCATCCTAACAAAAGATCAAACGATCTTTAAGATGTCTTGTTGTACATCTGCACATTGTAAAAATCTATAGAATAAATTAATTTATTAACATGTACTAAAACATCTTCTAGAACTCTGATAGGGTAAATTATTGATCGATTCATCAATTGTATCACAACTCCAATTTTCTTTAACAGATTTACATTCAAAGAGTCACAAATAGATGAAGGCATAATATTTAATGATACACCCAAATCAAACATATACACCTTTGTCCTTACACTTGGATGACATTTTTCTTTGAAAAACAGCTTTTCATTTACACTCACTTTTTGGAACTTAATTAACTTCCTTTTATTCATACATAAATCCTTTAAAAATTTAGTATACCTAGGCACTTGCTTGATTGTATCAAATAAGGGAATATTAACTTGGACTTTTTCAGAAAGTCTCCAAAATTTTCCTTTGCTCCTTTTCTTTTTTCATTTTTTCTAGCCTCTCCAGAAAACGTAACCAAACTGTTGCTACTTTTTCCTAAATTAATTTCTCATTTTCTTCAACTTTTTCTAACTCAGAGTTTTTGATCTCCAGTTCTTTTTCTTCGTCAAGTTTTGATTTTGCTGGAGATTTCTAGCAATGTCTTGTTACTTTTAAGGGTTATTGTACTTACATTTTCCTTTGGATTTACTTTTGAATATGATGAAAGCTTGCCTTTGGACTCCAAGAAGCCTAAGGATGTTGTTATTTGAGTCACCTGATTTTTCAGATTCTTAAATCTGGCTTTAGTATCCTATTGGAATTGTTGAATGCTAGTCATTAAAGTCTTAACCATGCCTTTGAGAGACATACCTGATGATTTTTGCTGATTCAAACATTGTTGAAAATTGGACTGCTGGTTCCCATATCATATTTCCATTGAGGCGAACCAAGGAATCCTCCAACTACATTGGCTTGCTCCTCATTTTCTTTTTGGATTGACAGGCACATATCAGTAGGATGATCGTTTTGTATACATATCCCACATGCCCTTACTGGTTTAAAATTTATGACTAAATCATACATTACAGAAGTAAGTTGTGAGATTTATGATTCAAGGTTTGAAGTGCTTACCTCATGAACCTTCCTCAAAGGATCTTGCTCTGTACTAAATGATTGCGCATTGCTAGCCATAATTGTTATCAAATCTTATACATCTTTTGTTGTTTTGTTAACAATCACACCACTACTTGCTACATTCATCATCTTCTGTTCAATTGGCAACAACCCTTCATAAAAATATTAAACTAGATCTTGCTCTATAATCCTATGTTGCGGACATGAAGCACATAAACTTTTAAAATGCTCCCAATACTCGTGCAAGGTCTCTATATCCTTTTGTTTAATTGCATAAATTTTCCTTTGAATTTAGATGGCTCATTTTTCAGCAAAAAATTTATCCAAAAATTGTCATGCCATCTCATTCCATGTTGTAATTGTACCAGATGTCAAGTAATACAATCAGTCTTTTGCTACATCTGCAAGCAAAAAAAGGAAAGCTCTTAGTTTAATTTGTTCTAAATTAACACCTTAAGGTTTCATACCATTGTAAACAACATAAAATTCCTTTAAATGCTTATAAGGATCTTCATTTTCTAAGCCTATAAAAGTGTGTATCAATTGTATAAGTCCATATTTAAATTCTAAGGGAATTATCAAATCCTCATAAGTGATACATAATGGGGTCTGATCAATTGGAGTGGTAGTCATTTATAGTAGAGTTTGTTGATTAACAGCTATAACAGATTCATTGATGCTTTCATTATTCGTGTTATTCTCACTAGCTATTTCTTTGAAGGTACTCAAGCTCTCTGACACAGAGGCTAATTTTTTGATTTTTGCCTCTTTCCTAAACCTTTTCACATTCTTCTTAATTTTAGTATCAAAGTTTAAGTTACATGCGGAAGATTGAGTAATAAAATAAAGAATCAAAGAATATTAGTGAACCGTCCCTGGCAACGGTATCAAAATTTGATTGGGTGTCAAATCTGTCAATTAATTCTTACTTCCAATTATATAAATCTAAATAATTTGTAGTAGTAAAAGAAGGGTCAATCCCACAGGGATAGAATGATCTTTCAATTCTTTATGAGAAAATAATTAAAAGAATTTTTGAAGTCGGACAGTAAAAGAAATAACAAAATTTAGATTTTAGAAAATATCAAGATGAAAAACTTCCCAACCAAAAGCTAGCAAATATTCATTATTCAAAACATGATCATCGATTCAAATATAGTTCAACAATAATTCAATAAGCCGAGTATATAACACTAAAGATAGCTTTATACGAACCAATTCCTCTTTAGGATTAAGGTGATCAAGAAGTAGCTCTACAATCACCTCTAATTGCCAAATAGACACGGTGGAGGTAGACTCGCACTTAGTCTTCCGATAATCATATAAAGAATTAGAGGAACCTGACTCAAGTTAAAAATCGAGAAATGCTCAAAATGTTCAAACTAGATCGCTAAAATTCATAAAGAAAAATTAAACATCTATGATAAAGCTTAACTCTTTGATTACCACCTAATAAGTTGAGAGATAATTTCGGATCAAACATCTTATATGGCAATATACCAAAATTGGACTTGTGCAACAAGCTTTATTTACAAACTTCCAAAAACTACAATGGTTCTATGATTTACCAAATTAAGCAAATAATGAATACCAAAGAAATTAAGTGTATTTTGATCTTATATGAATCAACAATGAATTATTTGTGTTGTCTTTGATTGAAAATAGAAATTACCTAGTCTTGCATCATTGGCAAAAATGCAAAAATAAAATAAAAAAAAGAGATGAAAAATGAAATACTCAAATAGATTGATGAAAAATAGAATAAGTAATTTGGTTCTAAAATTCCATACCTCTATAATGGGAATAAGTCTCCCATTTATAGAAATGAAAAAAGCTAATTAAAATAAATAAATAATAATAGAGATAATAATCCTATCTTCTGGTTTACTTCATCTAATATGACCTCAAACAAAATTATAAATTTTAAACTTTAAATCTTTAGTTGACAGATTACTGGAAAATTTTCTCTTCTTGTGCCCACAAACTTTGGCCATAAGTACTTGATTCCTGTCTTCTAGTAAAAATCGAGGTAAAAATGCCTTTTTAACTGGTTTTTCACTTTTTCACTTATTGTACCTACAAAATGTAAAAAAAGACTAAGTCAACTATTCTAATAAATTTCTATACACAAAATAGATCATTTTAACCATGAAAAATGTGCAAATTGATGTTTGATCACTCTCTATCAATTAACAACAACAAATATCCACTATCATAAATAGTTAAATCAACCAAAATTTTCAAAAGATTTCTTTGAGAAGAAGAAAAAAAGGTTATTGAAATATTATCTAAAGATTAGAAGAAAAATTGGTAAATTTAATTTTTTTTAATCTCATTCAAAAAAAACTTTGAATTTATATTCAAAATCATATAAATAAATATTTTGCATTTTTACATGGAATATAAATGAATGAATTTTTATTTGCAAATTATATAAGACTCATCAACTCAAATTATTTCATGCATAGAAAAATAAAACAAAAGTGATGATGTTATGAAATTGGATAAAATTCAGTTTTTTGAATTTAATATAAAATTGGATTATGATAAAAGATGAATTGATTGAAAAATCAACTCGAGTTAACATACAAATTAGTTTGAAAGATAAAATGCCAGATTAATCCAAAATAATTTGAATTAATATAAAAATTGGATAAAAACCGGATTAGAGTTAACTTTAGAACTTTTCAAAATTTTTTATATTGGGTTTTGATGAAAGATGTTTGCTATTTGATATTGTTACTTCATTTTTACCATCTTCACTTCTCCTTTAACCATATTTTAGCTAATGAAATGGTATTGTACTTCCACATGCTTTCTTCTTTCATGAAACTTATGATTTTCCATCAAATTAATTATTGTTTTATTATCACAAATACAAAAGGGCTACACTGTTATTAGTTAATGTAAATCTTTTAACAATTAGATTAATTATATGGGTATATATAAAAAAAAACATAAACCGTGTAATTATATTGATTCCTTCTGCAAAGATATGATTGTTACATATTTATATTAATATTTATTACAAATCAATTGTTATAATAGTCATGGTCATGGAGCATATTTAATTCATTATTTTATAATAGTTAACGCTCAGTTAGCGTTAACTTCCAAAAAAAGTTATTAGCTCATATCCAAATAATCTTTAAATTGACTTCAAATGTAAAATATTTTCGATTAAACATATTTCTTAAAGGTGGTTGAAGATATTTTTCAAAATTGGTTCATGATTATCACATTCACAATCACATATCTTTTGAGACTTTTTAATAAATTTATTTAGAGATTAATTTAATTTCCTTAATCGTAATGGAGGTTTAATGAGGTTATTATCAAACCAATTTTATTTATTTACTTATGAAACTTATATATATTGATAGCGTTTAAAGACACTAGAGTAAGGCTATTGTATTTAATTCAATAATTATTTAATTAATTCATTTGATTAGCGTCAAATGAAATCATTAGTGGGAAGCATGGAGAAAACTTAATTCTATCCTAATCCTGACGCAAGCAGGAGGAAGAGCTAGGACAAGGGATTAATTTTCCTTTAAAACATTGATGGTTGCGTGAACTGCACTGAGGTGATTAGAAGAACGAAACCTACTCAAATAGTTAGGGTGAGTTTGAGAATACCAAACCTATACGAACAAGTTTACTATAATTAAATGGAAAATGAAGATTTGGTGGTTGGTTCAGCTTTCTTCAAAACGTGTAGAAGGATCATTATGGTTGGACCGAGTAAAAAAGAAATCTATAATACATTAGCCGGTGAGTTATGTGAATACTCGTGCAGTAAAACCCCTTAAGCTTGTCACTTGAGTGGAGTAGTGAAGACAATCAATGATAGCTGATTGCGAAAATATTGGTAAGAGAAAATAATTTGAATGGATTTATAAATTCACAAAATGATAATGAAATTGCTTAATAAAAAGGGATTGATTACCTACTAAAACCAAGCAAACATCTACTTTCATGATTGCTAAGTTGCTTTTAGTGATTATGCTCATTTACTACACTCAAGCCTCCAATTAAATTAACTCCTACGTCTAGGTAATTAACCTATCGGTGTTCTTATGTTTGTTCAATTTAATTAACTCTTCTTTCAAAGCAGTTAACCAACTAATTAATGTTCAACTAGTTAAAAATGTCCTTTTCAATAAGCAAAACATCATAAACAATAATCCCAACATAAGAACATGAAGAAATAGAATTGGATTGCAAAATGGAAAACATCATTATGTTCAAAATATAACTACAACCCTATGATCAAAGCATGCTAAAGCATAGTAAAATAAAAAGAATTGTAAATTAACATGGTGATAAAAAGTAATACAACCATAAATATAATTTACGTTAAAGGAATGAAATAGAAATCTTCAGTCTTCAAAATTCTCCTTAGGATTCTCTTTCTTCAGCTTCTTCTTTGGCTTCGCCTTCAATTACAATTCCAGCCAACTCCTTAAAGAGGAACTATAATATGAAAGATCAACAAGAGATAAGAATAAATTCGAATAGAATAAACCCTAAATCTAATTTTTATTACTATCTAGAAAGAAAAACCCTAAACTATAATGTAGAATCATATATCCCTTCTAAAATCCTTAATTTCTGCCCTATATTCCCATGTAAAACTGCTAAGGGGTGGGTATTTTTATATGTACTATCATGACCTTTTAAAAAATGATCAAACAGCTTCAATTTAAGGTCAAAATGCATGAGAAATCATAACCAAAAAATCAATATGAGTCATGTTGAAGTCAACGCGAGTCATGTTGACCTTGTATGATGAAATATAACCCAAATCAAGGCCAACACAAATCGTGTTACCCTTGACATGACTCGTGTTGATCAAATTTCCAATAATACATTAATTCGAGGCCAACACAAGTCATGTTGGCCATGACATGACTCATGTTACTTGGAAACATAAATTTCATGCATAAACTACCCTTCTAATCCTATAAAACATGATCCAAAGAGTCAATATACATGAGTTACATGAGGAAATTAGCATCTACAAAGAGTTGCATGCATGAAACTAACAAATAATGCTCTAACATGAAAAATCCTATAACTAAATGTGTAAAATACATGCAATAAGCTACAAGATAAATATAAAGTGAAGAATGAGGATGATGCATGATTTTTATATGAAAATTCTTATGTTTGAAGGTGAAAACATGAAAACAAAGCTTGAAAAGACATTATAATAAGGAGAAATATAGGTTAAAAATATGGTTATCAATAGAGTATATCTTCCTTGAATTTTTGATTAATATTAAAAGAGTAAAGGACATAAGTAAAATAATATATTTTGCTTTTTTCTCTAAATTTATTAAAATTAATTTTATTTATTTTAATTATTTAATAGTAATAATCTTAATTTATAGCAACTAATTTTATAATAAAATCATATAAAAAATGTATTATTATAATTTTTTTTTGAAAATATGAGATCTTGTCTAAAGTTGTAGAAATATCTCATATTATTAACACCTAACTTAGTTTTTCAAACTCATATTATAAAAATCAAATGAAATATATTGATAAGATACACATTTCTCATATTTTTGGCATATATTAAAAAAGAAAAGGAGAACAAGTAAAATGAAGGTTCTACCATACATCCTAAATTTGTCAAAGTAAATTATATTATATTATATTATATCATATTTTATTTTATTTTAGTAATAGTTTTAATTTATAACAATTAATTTATATTTAAAACTTTTATTAAAATTAAATATAAAATTAAATTTTTTTATTATGTAATAGTTTAATTCAATAAAATTGATTTTCATTATCTAATTTTATATATAAAAAATAACACATAATTATAAAATAAATAATACATAAATGATTAGTTTTTTAAAAATAGAATTTTATTAAAAAATCCAAATTTATTAAAATTAATTTTATTTTAATTATCTAAAAATAATACTTTTAATTTGTAGTAACTAATTTTTAAAATAAAATTATGTAAATAAAAATTATTTATGATTATTCTCAAAAATATTATATCTTTATTGAAATTGCAAAGATATCTCATATCGTGAATATCTTACTTAGCCTTTTTAGACTTGAAATTGTAGAAATATCTCATATTGTGAATATTTGGCTTAACCTTTTCAGGCTCACTTTAGAAAAGTTAAGCAAATTAATAATTTCAATTTATAATAACTAATTTATATCCAAGAATTATATTCAAAATCAAATATAAATACTAATTATTTAAATAAAAAATCAACACATAAATTATTAGTTTTAAGGAAATAGAATTTTATTAAAAAATGTAAATTTGTTAAAAGTAATTTTTATAATATATATATATATATATATATATATATATATTATAATTTTCTTAAAACTATGAGATTTTTATTAAAGTTATAAAGAAATCTTACATTATTAACATCTAATTTAACCTTTTAGAATTTATATTATAAATTTAAATGAAGTATATTGATGAAATATTCTACCTTTTCCTCTAGGTTTGTTAAAACTAATTTTATTTTATTTTAATTATTTAATAATAATACTTTAATGTATAATGATTAATTTCTGTATGAGAATTATATTCAAAATCAAACATAAATACTAACTAATTTTATAATGTAATAAATTAATTTGTTCAAATTAATTTGTATCATCTAATTTTATATAAAAAATTAACACATAAATGATTAGTTTTAAGGAAATGTAATTTTATTAAAAAATCTAAATTTGTTAAAATGAATCTTTATTTTATCATCTAATAATATTAATTTTAATTTATAACAAATAATTTTTATAATAAAATTAAATAAAAAAATATTATTTATTATTATTTTTGAAAATATGAAGTCTTCATCAAAGTTGAAGAAATATCTTATATTATTAACATTTAACTTAGACTTTTGAAATTAATATTATAAAAGCCATGTGAAGTATATTCATGAAGTATGCAATTCTCTAGATTTTGGTTAAGATAAGGTGTAGTGCCTATTCTTATTAGTTTAATAGTTAATACATTAATTTTTTTATTAATTTTAATTGATAAAAATTTATTTTTATAAAAAATATTATTAAAATTATTGTATTTTATAATTTATTTTGAAAGATCTTTAAATTTTTGAATTAATATAAATAAATAATAAAGAATCAATCAAATAAAATATTCTAATTGAAAGTTTAGAACTAATAAATTAAATCTAAATATATGACTATATAAATTAAAATTTTATAATTTATTAATTTTAAAATAGAATTTTGAATGATATATAGAATAATAAAAAAATTTAAAACTAAAAGTTTTATAATAAAAATGATATGTGTTTTTATATAATAGTAAAAATTATGTGTTATAAATGATATGTATAATAATATAAATAGAATTATATGTAACAATAGAATTTCATTAAGATTAAAATTATGTGTTGTAATAGAATTTTAAATAGTAGATACAATAAAAATATTTTATCAGAATTAAAATATTAAAAATGATTATAGAAAATAAAATTAAATAATTAATACTAATATGTAACGCATGCTAGTGATTTTAGTATATATAAGTGAGCTGGAGCTTTAGGACAGAAGCTTTGGTTTGTCTTATATTATAATAAGGAAAATGCATCTCATGCCATGGTTCTTGTTTGCATATCTGCGGCTAGCCAACTATTAGATGCCGCTGCAAGTGCTTCAGAATGAGTACGAGTAGGAGTTGTCATCTTAGCAATTAAATCAGAGTAAGGTATTCTCGAATAAGCTCTTAGCCTTCAGGTTTGGATTGCAGCAGGTCTAATAGTCGACGAAAGGACAATAACTTCCAGGTTAAAAAGAATTCCATCCTTTTCCCTTTCATCCAAACAAATGTTGCATGAATGGTTGTTGAGATGTAATGAATTAATAAATAAATACAACTAGGTATAATGCACATGAGTAGTGTTGTTTGAAGTTATCCATGCAGAAATTGAATAGAAGTGACATATAGTTCTCATGAAAATGGACAAGCTAACAATGGACAAGTTAACTACATGCAAGTGTGTTGTAATGGCGAATCAAATAATACTTAAATAAGAGGAAATATGTGAATAGTTGTGTTAAGTGTAAGGAAGTGTGTATGACAAGAAAATAAATATATGGTTGAATAAGTATGCTAAACCTTACACGAAGATTAGGTATGCTATTGATATGACAGGATTAGGTATGCTATTGATCTGAGAGGTAGACCAAATGATATAGGCGAATTACCATAAATCAACGCTAAAGGACAGGTGAAACTAACTAGGACTATTGACCAAAATAATGTGATTTTAAAAATTATTTCCCGAACTAATGTGATTTCAGAAATATTTCCCGAAATAATGTGATAATTTTGATATAAAAATAAAATTGTTTTATGCAAGTGAAATCGGCAACAGTACTGCCGATTTCACTTGTAAAAAAAAATAACTCGTACCAAGAAATCGGCAGACTAATAGCCGATTTTAGTGGCTCGATCCACGAGCCGACAAATTGTCAGTTGAACTGAAATCGGCAGTACTGTTGCCGATTTCACTTGCAAATGTGCGGGCTCAATAATTACGAGATGATTGCACGTAAAA